>CAUYON010151102.1:0-17530 GCA_963573935.1 Arctocebus calabarensis | reverse complement strand
CAGCCTTGTACAAATGTCTTTATAGTAAAAGTTTTTTTTTTTTTTCTTCTGGATAGATGCTCAGCAATGGGATTGCAGGATCAAACGGGAGGTCTGGGTTGAGTTCTTTGAGCTTTCTCCATACTTCCTTCCAAAAAGGTTTCATTAGTTTGCAGTCCCACCAGCAGTGTAAAAGAGTTCCTTTCTCCCCACATCCGCGCCAGCATCTGCAATCTTGAGATTTTGTGATATAAGCCATTCTCACTGGAGTTAGATGGTATCTCAGGGTGGTTTTAATTTGCATATCTCTAATAATTAATTATGATAAGCATTTTTTCAAGTGTTTACTGGCCATTTGTCTGTCATCATTAGAGAAAAATCTATTCATCTCTTTCCCCCATTGATGTATAGAATTGTTGGGTTTTTTCTTGTAGATTAATTGAAGTTCTGTATAGATCCTGGATATTAAACTTTTGTCAGATTCAAAATGTGCAAATATCCTTTCCCCTTGGGTAGGTTGTCTATTTGCTTAGGTTGTTGTCTCCTTGGCTGTACAGAAGCTTTTCAGTTTAATTAAATCCCATTTGTTTATTGTTGCAGTTGTTGCTATTTCCATGGCAGTCTTCCTCATAAAGTCTTTCCCCAGACCAGTATCTTCCAATGTTTTTCCAATTCTTTCTTTGAGGATTTTCATCATCTCATGCCTTAAATTTAAATCCTTTATCTATCTTGAATCAATCTTTGTAAGAGGAGAAAGGTGCACATCCAGTTTCAGTTTTTCACATACGGATATCCAATTCTCCCAGCACCATTTATTGAATAGGGAGTCTTTCCCCCAGGGGAACACTCTTGTTTGGTTTATCAAATATTAGACAGCTATAAGTTGTTGGTTTCATTTCCAGGTTTTCTATACAATTCCAAGTATCTATGTCCCATTTTTGTGCCAGTACCATGCTGTCTTGACCACTATGGCCTTGTAATGCAGTCTAAAATCTGTTATAGTGATACCCCCGGCTTTTTTTTTATTACTAAGAACTGCCTTAGTTATATAGAGTTTTTCCTGGTTCCATACAAAGCGCAGAATCATTTTTTCCAGGTCTTGAAAGTAGGATGTTGGTATTTTAATAGGGATGTCATTGAATCGGTAAATTGCTCTGGGAAATATAGACATTTTAACAATGTTAATTCTTCCCAGCCATGAGCATAGTATGTTCTTCCATTTATTCAAGTCCTCTGCTATCTACTTTCGTAAAGTTTCATAATTTTCTTTATAGAGGTTTTTTACTTCTTTTGTTAGGTATATTCCTAAGTATTTCATTTTCTTTGAGGCTACGGAGAAGGGAGTTGTGTCTGTGATTAACCTCTCATCTTGACTGTTGTTGGCGTATACAAAGGCAACTGACTTATGAACACTGATTTTATATCCTGAGACATTGCTGTATTTTTTGATGACTTCCAGGAGTCTAGTAGTTGAATCTTTGGGGGTTCTCTAAGTATAGATCATATCATCAGCAAAAAAGGGAGAGTTTGACCTCCTTTGTACCCATCTGGATGCCCTTTATTGTTTTGTCTTGTCTAATTGTATTGGCTAGAACTTCCAGCACTTTAGCAATGGTGACAGAGGACAGCCTTGCCTGGTTCCAGTTCTAAGAGGAACAGCTTTTAGTTTTACTCTATTCAGTAAAATATTAGCTGTGAGTTTTTCATAGATAGCCTCTATAAGTTTAAGGAATATGCCACCTATACCTGTGCTCCTCAGTGTTCTAATTAGAAAAGGATGCTGGATTTTATCAAATGCTTTTTCTGCATCTATTGAGAGGATCATATAGTCCTTGGTTCTGCTTCTGTTGATACGGTGAATAATGTTGATGGACTTTTGAATATTAAACCAACCCTGCATCCCTGGGATAAAATCTACTTGATCATGATGTATAACTTTTTTGATGATAAGCTATAATCTGTTAGCCAAGATTTTGTTGAGAATTTTTGCATCAATATTCATTAGTGAAACTGGTCTAAAGTTCTTTTTAGTTGGATCTTTACCTGGTTTTGCTATTACGGTGATTTCAAGGAAATGGATCAATATTTGGAATCACACCCTCTCCCTAGACGTAGCCCAGATGAAATAGATGTCCTGAACAGACCAATTTCTAGCACTGAGATCAGAGAAACAATAAAAAATCTCCCCCCCAAAAAATGGTCTCACACCAGAATTTTATCAAATTTTCAAAGAAGAGCTTATTCCTATACTAAAGAAATTATTCCAAAAAATTGAGAATGTCGGAATCCTTCCCAATACGTTCTATGAAGCAAATATCACCTTTCTTTCTTTTTTTCTCCTCTTTGTCCTTTCAGTTTCTCTCAGTAGGGATGCTGAGAACCTTGACCACATCACCTTCCTGTCTACCCACCACCTTCAACTAGTTTGAGTTTATTTTACTACAATTTTCCTCTTTCTAGATGGGAGTTTCCAATGAAAGCTGCTAGCTGGCCATCTCCTGTAGCCAAATAATTTGATGAGAACATACATTGTACAACTCAAAATTGATTAAAGATTTAAATGTAAAACCTAAAATTATAAAATTATTAGAGGAAAACATAAGGTAAATACTTCAAGACATTAGGTTAGAAAAAGATTTTATGGATAAGATTCCAATAGACAACAAAAGCATAACATGCATATGGGACTATGTAAAACTAAAAAGTTTCTGCACAGCAAGGAAAGCCATCAGGAGAGTGAAGTGACAACCTATAGCATGAGAAAAAAAGTGATGGAAATTGTTTATCAGTGAAAGGACTAGCATCCAGAATATACAGGGAATCTAAACAATTCAACAGCAATAAATAAATAAATAAAGAAGGCTCGGTGCCTGTGGCTCAACGGACTGAAGCGCCAGTCATGTACACCTGAGCTGGCAGGTTCGAATCCAGCCTGGGCCCGCCAAACAACAATGACAACTGCAACCAAAAAATGGCCCGACGTTGTGGCGGGTGCCTGTAATCCCAGCTACTTGGGAGGCGGAGGCAAGAGACTTGCTTGATCCCAGGAATTGGAGGTTGCTGTGAGCTGTGATGCCACAGCACTCTATCCAGGGTGACAGCTTGAGGCTCTGTCTCAAAATAAATAAATAAATAAATAAATAAATAAATAAATAAGAAAGAAAGAAGAATGGAAATAAACTGTCAAATTATCTGAATAGACATTTCTCAAAGGAAGACATATGAATGATCAACAAATATGTAGGAAATGGTCATCATCATTAATCATCAGAGAAACAAAAATCAAAAATATAATGAGATATAGTATTAAGCCTATTTAGTAATGGCTATTACTAAAAAGACAGAAAATAGGGCAGTGCTTGTGGCTCAAAGGAGTAGGGCGCTGGCCCCATATGCTAGAAGTGGAGGTGGTGGGTTCAAACCCATCCTGGGCCAAAAACCACACCAAAAAAAAAAAAAAAAAAAAGAAAGAAAGAAAGAAAAAGGAAAGGAAAAGAAAAGAAAAGAAAAAAGACAGAAAATATTAGAGTACATTGTATTCTTACTTCCCCATTCTTGTGATACTTTATTAAGAATATGTTCCAACTCTATCCAGGTTAATACAAAAGATGGAAAGAGGTGATACATTGACCAGTTTGATGTGAACATTCTAGTTTCCCACTTTTCAAATAGCTGAATGTATTCCATAGTGTACATATACCACATAGACAATCTAATGCATACCCTCATAAGAGAAAAACTCAAATCAATTCAAGGTGGGGGGCAGGGGAAGGAGGGAACAGTGAGAGGGAAGGAGGGAGGGGATGGGAAATTGGGAAATTACTGTATATGTCACACCTCGTGGGGCAGGGCCACAATTATAAGAGGAACTTTGCCTAATAAATGCGATCAATGTAACCTAACTCTTTATATCCCCAATGAACCTGAAACTTTGGGATCCCACCCGAGGGGCAGGGTCTGCTAAGATCTGTGGAACTGGCCCCAGTGACTGATGAAATATAAAGTTAGGAATGATGATAAAGAAAGAGTTATGAGACATATAATAGAATTTTAAAACGTAGGAACTCATGGGACCACTGCCCATTTGTGGGCTCTTTTGAGTGTACCAGAATCTCTGTTCTGTTCAGCTTTTATCTCTTTACTCATGTGGTAAGCTGAGGGAGGGAACAAAGACGCCAGCAGTTTCTCTGAATGAGCATATCAGCTCCTTTTGTTATTATTATTAACTTTAAGGATTTGAGCAGTTTTGAGGAATCTAAAACTCAAGGCTTGTGTGGAGGAAGCCTCCTGGCTGAAGTCACACCCAGAGATTTCTAGGGATGTGTTAAACTCCATTAGTTCATTGTGGGGAAAAATGCCACTAGTGTTAATCTCCTCTGAGGAATCAGTGGGAGAGAGGCATTTTCCTCTCATCACCACCACAGAAGATTTTACTCTGCTATAAGTGATTTAAGCCCTCTTGCCCATATCTCAGGGCTCGATTTGTTTCCTTGGTCTCTGCCCCAGCCAAATGCAAATCTCCTGCTTTGTCTGTTTCATGGGCAGGAAATGATCTAGAAGATGTATCTTTGCTAAGAGTTGTCATGCTCTCCTCTATGACCATAATTTTCCTCAGAGTGTTCACAGCCTCAGCAGGGGTATTTGTGTAAGCTGTATCCTCAATAGGCCAGAGTTTTAGGAAAGGCTGGCAACTTGTTCAAATAAGAAATTTAGCAATAGCTGGCTTAAAAGTAAATAAGATAACTTTTCTTTGTACTGACTCTTTCAGCTTACTTTTTAATTTTCCCTTTTTATGGTGGTGTTCTTCCTTGCCAAGAATGGGGTCTTTGGTCCTCATTCTGCCTGCAAAAGCAATATGTATTTTTTAATAACATGGAATAATAAATGCCGGTGGGGATACAGAGAAAAGGGAATTTTTATACATTGTTGGTAGAAATGTGAATTAGTACCATCATTGAAAGGGTGGCACTCGACCAACAGAGATCTCACAGACCACCAATGCTTGTACTAAGAGAGGATACCCTAGAAGGGTGAGGTCTGGGAGAACAGGTCTTCTCAAGAAGAGCACAAGGATACACTTGCAGGGTCCTCTCCATGGTGACTCAGCCCTTAGGAATTTGTAAACTTAACTTCCTGGAACTTGGAAATTTCCAAGTTCTGTGAAATACTGTAGTTATGTAGGGGCTGGAATAGTATCTCCCACTTGATTCAAACTGGCCAATGAGAAGGGTACCTGTGGGGTGGAAATTTTTGAGTGTTGATAAAAAGGGAAAGATCAAGCCAGATGGGAGTGTGGCCTTTTGGAATTTTTCTATGCCGTAAGCTCCCAGCTGGTGAATAAAGCCTTTCCTCTTATAAACGTGGGGTTTGGGTGCTTTTTATGTCCGTTGGGCCTCATCTTCCTGCAACATTTTTGGTTCCCTGATTGGGAAGCGAGATCACCCTTGGAGAGAACATGCACCTGGTAGGTGCCACCAATCCTCTGGACACCCATGTGGGGGGCTCCTGATCGGCCTAGGCGACATAAACCACTAAGCACTCCAGGGAGGCAATTTGGCCTCCCTGTGTAGATGCCTCAGCTGGGCTGAGAAAGGACCCTGTCAGCAGGTCTTTAAGGAATCAAACACCAGGAAGAACTGGCATGAAGGAACAGGTACCTACACAGGGAGATGTTGAAGGTAAGGTATGATCGATCTGGGGGTCCCACTACAGTTTTAGTGGATGAAGGAGCCTGATCAACTCCTTGGGCATTAGATTGTCAGCAAGTCTGTTGAGAGGTGTGTGAGAGTGTGTGGATGTGGTGTGACTGAGAGAACTCTGAGGATGAAGTTGGATCTCTCTTCACAGTGCCTAGGGCTGTGTTGGTTTGCCTCCTATGGCTAAGTGGCAGCTTAAGTGGGAAATCGAAAGTTGTCCAGGTTAAGAAATGGGTTGGAATTGTATGCATGTGAGTGCTTGAAGAATGACTGAGATGGGTAATAATTGGTGGGGTTTTGCCCTCTCCCCATTCATGGGGTGAAACAAATGTATGAATGTTCCCTTCTACCCTGCTCCAACTTTGCCCCCTGGCTATTCTGAAAGAAACTAGAAGTTCTAGGTTCTCTCCTTTCTATTTATGGCTGCAGCCACATGGCCATGTCGATCTTGGGAGAAGATGAAAAGACATTAGAAAAGATGTTGTAGTTTTCTTACTAGAATTTCTTCAGTGAGTCTTTGGTCTCAGGAATTTGAGAATTGAGACCACGGGCCACAGATCAGTGATAAAATAGCATTTTGTTAGACTGAGGGGCATGCAGAGGGAGTGGAGAGTGCCAGAGCTATTGGCAGAGGGGCCATGCCTTGGAAAGTGTTGCAGTTCAGACATTCTGGTGAGCTCTGGATGGCCCTTGAAAATCTGGGGAGAGAGTTTGAATCTCATGCTGGATGAGGCTGTATCCATATAAGAAACAGGTCTCCAAGGTGAACAACCTCTG
This sequence comes from Arctocebus calabarensis, assembly GCA_963573935.1. Taxonomy (NCBI): domain Eukaryota; kingdom Metazoa; phylum Chordata; class Mammalia; order Primates; family Lorisidae; genus Arctocebus; species Arctocebus calabarensis. Next base: position 11,078 of record CAUYON010151102.1, on the reverse strand, counting down.
CAAGGGGGGAGGAGGCCCAGGTCAGAGGTTTCCTGCATAAGTCCTTTGTCTAGGGGTAAATAATTGGCCCTGAGAAATATTTTGGCCAGGAATTGGTAGATGAAAAATACCTTTACAAACTGAATTGGTGTTCTAGCAAATGAATGAACGCAGCCCCTCACATTGGACAGTTATTAGGCCTTTGCAGTGGTTTTTGTCTGGGGAGGGGATTAGAGTTTGTGCTCCTTAGTCAGGGTGGAGCCATTCAAAATGTTTGGGACTGCTTTGTTTATGAACTTGCTGGGCCTCAGAGAGTTTGTGCCTGGAGATGGGACCTGAGCCTGAAAAATGGGGATTCCCTATCCAGCCCCGAGTGGGGAAATCCTGTATCAGTGTTATATCCCATAAAATGTCTCTCATTTATAAAATGTAATAATTTGGTTGTTTAAAGTGTTGGGGAAACTGAGTCATTTTCAAAGGATAAGGTTATTGCCTTTTAAACCTTCTAATTATCAGTTTGGTCTAGTGAATGTGTGACTTCATGGTAAACTAGGATCCTGTTTTGTGGGAAGTGACTTTTTGAGAATAAGAGAAATTATACAGAAAGGAGAATGGCATTCTGTAAAGAAAGAACCTGTGTGATAAATTTTGTCCTGAAACAGATGGTGGTGTAAGAAAGTGAAAAGCAGGGCAAAAGTTAAAGAAAGTTTAGAATTTTTGTAGATTGTCTGTGCAGGTCATAAAAGGGAATTTATGAAAGATTTTACATGTGATCCAGTTGACTATGTATTTCCTTTAAAATGTTTTGGTTTGTAATCTTATTTGAACCAAAGTTTTAGGCCTTCAATATTTGACAAACTTTCCAAATCAAAACTCTAAATTTGGGGCTTTGCGCCCGTAGTGCAGTGGTTGCAGTGCCAGCCACATGCACTGAGGCTGGCAGGTTTAAACTCTGCCTGGCCAACAGAAAAACAACAAACAAACAAACAAACAAAAAAAGCACAACTCTAAAGCTGGTCTTCTTGAAATATTAAGACCACTGAAAATCATAGGAAAGCAAATTAAACTTATTTGACTTATTAAAAATGTATAGGAAACATTGTCAAATATGAAATGGTGATTAATTTTGTATGGGTTATGAATATACATATATGTTTGTGTGTGTTCTAATATTATAAAGCATTGGTTTGTCCTCACCTGTAAAGCACTGGTCTGTCCTAATGTATAAGACATTAGTCTATCCTAACATATATCGTTGGTAATAATTTTAATTCATCTAAAAAAGAGTGTTTTTTAATGTAACTGGCTGAGTCCCAAGTTTATCCTAAAAAGAAAAATAAATATTAAGGAGGCTAACGAATTCTCTTGAATTCAAATTCCTCATGTCTTTGGAAATTGAATACCTTCAGACTAAAAGCAGATTTTTAGAACTTTCATTGGAAAGTTAACATGTCTATGAGTATTGATAGCCTAACTTCAAACCGAACATAAATCAGTTACGTGGAACTGGGCAAGTCTGCAATGGCTTTTGTTTGAAATTTTGTTGATTCTGTCTGTGTTCCGCTTTTCAGAAGTCAAGAAAATAATTTTCTATCTTTTGAGCTATTTGTAGCTTTTCAAGCAATGTATATACTTATGAGCAGAATTTGAAACACATGTATTTTTTCTCTCTCCTTGATTTCTCCGGAATTTGAAAACCATTTGTAAGTATTCTTAATTTCTGACAATACAGTTAATTTTCATAAGTTCAATAAGAATCTGTTTTGTTCTATAGGATGTGATGAAGGCACTGGTTATTTTACCAAGGCTTTGGCTGGAATAGCATTTCCCATGGTGTCCAGACTGCATAAAGGAATTCAGGTTGACTTTATAAGGCAAATTAAAAAAGCCCTTTGGAAAACTGGCCAGATATCCATTAGTAACATTTCTTGATCTGTGGTAAGTAATGAAGGTCGCTTGCTGATGGGTACAGGAATTGAAATGTGCTTAGAGAACCCCAAGAGAAGAGGAATTTACCCAATGCCTACAGGTATCTAATGGCACAGATGAAACCTGGGCTCATGAAAGGCTTTCAAGAAAATCTAGCCTGAGATTCCTTATAAAAGGTTCCAGCAAAGCCAATTTTAAAGGAAAAATAAGCCTAGATGGCTAATAATTAATTATTCTTACTGCACTTTATGCAAATAATCAGACCCAGTATACTGAATGTACAGTTTATTTTGGCAAGTGAGTTAGTTCTGCTATACTTTGTCTTTAGTAAAGAGAGAAATTGGAGAGAGAAAAATGGTTCAAAGAGAAAAGAGGCTGTGACCCACCTGTATTTAGATCCCAGCCTTGTCTGTACTGTAAACTCAAAAAATAAAATGTAACTGTTTTACTAAATTGATCTGTTAAAAGGGACTAAGAGATTGGTCAAAGTGTGTAGAATTACATACAGTAGTCATATTTACTCTGAAGCCTTAAGGCTCAACAAAGGTTGCGCATTGCCTACACTGGAAAATTTGTGCAGCATTAGATGCTATCTACTATGTCTATATAGATACTTCAGGAAAAATTAAAACTTAAAATGATAATTTCCCAGTAAATTGTGTAACTGTAACACTGCATCCTACTCTGCCTATCCATATACTCTGTTGAGTCTGCTGCCAGCAGAAGGCAAGTGCCTCACTTGCATTAATATATGCCTTTTCAGTATAAGGCTGGCTCTGGGAAGCAAGAAGCTGTTTGCTTTACAGTGGGAGAGACCAGACATGGAAACTTCCATCCAGAACAAATGAACTAGGTTTCCATAGGGGTTCAAAACACTCAGAATTTTTGGAGAAACAGTGGCTGGTGACCTCCAGAAATTCCCAGATGAGGAATTATAATGTATGCTGCTCCAATATGCCAATGACCTCCTTTTAAGGCACCCTACCCTGGGGCATGGACTATCTTTTATGACATCTAGTGGTATGTGGCTATGTAGTGTCCAAATGAAAGGCCCAGATTTGCCAGCAGCAAGTACGTTATCTAGGATTTACCATCCAGCAGGGGTAGAGGAATCTAGGTGTGAAATGGAGGTAGGTCACTAATCGTCTCCCTACCCACATAAGCCGAAAGCAGGTTCAGGAGTTCTTAGGTGCAGTCGGCTTTTGTCATCTTTGGATCGCAAACATTGTCATCTTGGCACCTTTTATGAGGCAAGTAAAGGAGAGGAAGGAGAACCCTTAGAATGGGGAGGAGAACAGGAACACGCCTTCTTCCAGCTAAAGATGAGGCTAATAAATGCAATTGCATTGGGGCTACCAGACTTGGCCAAGCCCTTCACTCTGTATATCTCAGAGAGAGGAAAGATGTCTGTAGGTGTGTTAACCCAGATGATTGGGTCCTGGTCAAGGCCTATAGCTTACGTCTCTAAGCAGTTGGATGGAGTGGCAAAAGGATGGTCACCATACTTATGGGCTCTAGCTGCTACTGCTCTCCTTGTGCAAGAAGCTGATAAGCTGACTCTAGGGCAGGATCTCAGAGTGAAAGTATCCCACTCTGTGCTCACTTTAATGGACACTAAAGGACATTTTTGGCTCTCTAATGTAAGAACACCCTGAACCAAGCCATGTTCCTTCCAGTCAGTGGAAAAGAAACTGAGCATGACTGTGTGGAAGTTATTAATAATGTGTATTGTAGAAGAACTGACTTGCATGACCAGCCTTGAACAGTTATAAACTGGGCCTTTATGTAGACTAAAGCAGTTACATGATGGTGCAAGGTGATTAGTGGGCTAGGTTTGCAGTGGTTACCTTAACAGAGACTGTAGAGGCTAAGCCTCTACATAAAGGAACATTGGCTCAGAAAGATGAGTTAATTACATTGATATGAGCCTTAGAATTAAGCCAAGGAAAAATGTGAATGCTTTTCTTACTCTCCAAGTACTCAGGGCATTGTACAAGGAGAAGGGACTAATACATTTTGGGGAAAAGGACATTAAGTATCAGCAGGAGATACTTCAGTTACTAGAGGCAGTATGAAAACCTAAGAAGGTGGTAGTGATGCATTGTCATGGACATTAAGGAGATGCTTCCACCATCACTAAAAGGAACACTAGGTTCAGTACTGAGGCAAAAAGGGCTGCATACAAATCATACCAGGTATCACAAGTGGCTCCCCTTATCCCATGGGTTCCGGAGCTCACCCCATCTACTCCCAGGAAGAGAAGGAATTATTGGCAGCAGAGCCATGGAAGGAGGATGGATAAAGATGCTAGACAGATGAGTAGCAGTCCCTCAGGTTCTAGGAGCCACCATAGTGACAGGAGTATTTGATGAAGTTGCTAGGCCGGTACTTCTACATCTCCCACCTGGCAGCCCTGGCCAAAACTGTCAGTCTACAGTGTGTCACCTACAGTCAGTTCAACATGTGCCAAGGATTGATGGTACCCCCAAGAATCCACTCATATGGAGCAATATCCTTCGAGGACTTCCAAGAAGACTTTACTGAAATGTCCAGGATTAGAGGGAACAAGTACTTGCTGGTGATGGTCTATCAGACTTGGAAGAGGTAAAAGCCTTCCCCACCAGGATGAAAAGGACTCCTGAAGCAGTATAAGTATTGCCCAGAGAAATCATTCCAGGGTTTAGGTTGCCACTTTGGTTTAAACTTGACAATGGGCTAGCCTTCATAACAGAACTAGTGCAAATAACAAGCTAAAGCTTTGAATAACTTACAGTCCTCTAAGCTTAGACAGAGTGAAGTACATGAACAGGACAATAAGAGCAGAAATTGGTAAACTCTGCCAGGAAGCAAAGCTTAATTGGATACAAACCCTGCCACTGGTGTTGTTCAAAGACGCCTCTGTCAATTCACTGCAACTTAGCATGAACTTCTAAAAGAACTGCGAAAGACTGAACTGAGTAGACAAAAACTCTAGAAAGAGTAGCAAAAAAAATCTCCACTGGGGTAGTTAACCATGTTCTGTTTAGTCTTTTGTGTCTGCACATCCTTCCTCTCTGGAGGATCAAGTGGACAAAGTCTAGGCCTAGAATCAGAAACTGGTTCCCCTGAAACCAAGGTAGAGAGGACTTTCCACCATCATTGTGAACACACATGCAGCAGTGAAGGTGGAAGGAATACTCACCTGGAGTCATCACAGCTGGCTGAATAGGACTTCACTGCCCCTTGGGAAGTAAAGGTAACTTTTAGGACAGTCAACATGCCTTGCTCCAGCCACATACTGTGAGGTGACTGGTGAACGCAGGGCTGAAACCTGAGGAAACTCCTCAAGGAACTTGTCTTAATTGAACTTTTGGACTTTGGGAAAAGGGGGAAAATTTTTCACAGGGAAAAGTAAAACCTTGTATGTATATTAACCCACCACCACAGTACTATTAAGGCCTGAGTAGAGAATCCAAGAAGTCACAGTCCCTAAGGCCTCAGTGCTAAAAAGTAATTAATATTGGTACCTGTAGAAACAAGCTGATTTTGAGACTCCAAATTAAAATATATTGGAGTCTCAAAAGCGGGGGATGAGAGAGGATACCCAAGAAGGGTGAGGTCTGGGAGAACAGGTCTTCTCAAGAAGAGCACAAGGATACACTTGCAGGGCCCTCTCCATAGTGACTCAGCCTTTAGGAATTTGTAAACTTAACTTCCTGGAACTTGGAAATTTCCAAGTTCTGTGAAATACTGTAGTTATGTAGGGGCTGGAATAGCATCTCCCACTTGATTCAAACTGGCCAATGAGAAGGGTACCTGTGGGGTGGAAATTTTTGAGTGTTGATAAAAAGGGAAAGATCAAGCCAGATGGGGAGTGTGGCCATTTGGAATTCTTCTATGCCGTAAGCTCCCAGCTGGTGAATAAAGTCTTTCCTCTTATAAACGTGGTGTTTGGGTCCTCTTTCTCTCCATTGGGCCTCGTCTTCCTGCAACATTACGAAAGTTCTTTATTGGCGGGGGATGCTACAGACCAGCACTAAGAAGTAGAGAAGAGAGAAGAGAGAGAGGAGAGAGGGGAGAGAGAGGAGAGAGAAAGAAAGAGAGAGAGTAAAAGACAAGCACACCTTATATAGGTTGGGTTAGGGAGGTGACAGGATGGTAGAATAGCCAGTAAGGAGTTACTGCTCTGGTGGGAAGAGCTGTTAGAGGCAGGCCATAAGTTTGAAATTTTCAGCAGGTAATTGGGACAGGGAGATGAGATAAGTTTGCGACTGGGAGATAAGGAGATTTTTAGTAGGCAAATCCCTGTGCTTGGAAAAGAGGGGCTTTTCTGAGGCAATTACCTAACAGTCATTATGAAAAACAGTATGAAGTTTTGTTATGTCATTTATTTGTATCCAGGTGGCCCTTGCCAAATGGTTTGCACTAAGAAATAAGTGTTCCAGTTTAAAGTGCTTCCATTTCAGTGACATATATTTTCGTCTCTTTAAAAAATGCAAAATAGTTATTTTTCTCACCTGTTAAGAAGCTGGTAGGCAAATGCAAGGTTTATTTTTATATATATCAGGTTAATGTGCGGGTACAAACAACCAAATCACAATATTTGAATTTATTAGGTAGAGTCCTTCTTGCAGTTACGTCCCACAATGAAAAGGTGTGTCATACAGCTCTACAATGTGCCCATTCAGTGGGAGCACCCCCAAACACCCTCCCTTTACCCTCCTTCCTCATTCTGCCTCTCCTCAACTTGAATTAAAATGAGTTTTTCTCCTATGTGAGAGTGAATTAGATTATCTTTTGGTTTCATATTAGTGTAGAGTAAATGGCATATTTGCTTTTCCACTCTTCTGATAATTTATTGACAAGAACGTTTTTCAATTCCGTCCAGGTTAATACAAAAGATGAGAAGTCACCATATTTTTATGGCTGAATAGTGTCCCATGGTATGCGTATATCACAGTTTGTTAATCTATTCCTGAGTTGATTGTGATTTAGGTTGTTTCCACATCTTGACGATTATAACTTGACAAAACTCCCTGAGGCCCTCAGTTCTCACCCATTTTAATTATATGTAACATTTGTTCACATTATCATATCTTAGAAGAATCAGTTTTATGCTATCCAGTGCTTTTCACAGGAAGCTAAGCTAACATTTTAGTTGGAAAACATCATAGAGGGTCAGAACTATTAAAGCATTTACCCTAGTCCTCTCACTCAGAACATGGGAGGATTGAAACTCAGAGCCACAAAGACACTAGGTCCAGGGCAGTGCCTGTGGCTTAGTGGGTGGGGCACCAGCCCCATATACTGAGGGTGGTGGGTTGAAATCCGGTCCTGGCCAAACTTCAAACAGCAAAAAAAAAAAAAAAAAAAAAAAAAAAAGAAGAAAGAAAGAAAGACACTAGGTCCAGATCCTACACTGGCTCTACACAAAACCTGGACTAGACATCCTCAGCCTATAATAGCAGTGTGCACATCAGAGGGCAGGTGGTATAGTGATAGTACAGCATTGACAGATCTCCATAGCAGGGGCCAGAGGAGCATAGATTTCAGGAGAACAGAATGTCAATATTCTAGCTTATATCGGTCCATTTTATCTTAGCTAATTTGACAGTCTAAAATGCTTTCTTATTTTAATTTCTATTTGACTTCTAGTGAGGATGCATATTTCTTCATATAGCAGCACCATTCACATAGCTATAAGCCCCAAATCCTAATATCTCTCTTACACACTAAATGGCAATTAATTCTTGCAGGAAGAATGGTGACCAAAGACCCCATTCGTGACAAGGGAAAATGGCCCCATAAAAAGGGCAAAACAGAAATAAGCTTAGCAAGGCAGAATGCAAACAGTTTAGCTAGTTTACTATGAAACTACTTGCTAAATTTATTATCTGAGCAGCTTCCTGCTTTTCATAGAAGACTAGCCTGGAAGGAATACAGCTTACAAACACTCTTTTTGGGTTTGTGAAAACTCTGAAGAAACAATGTCCATACAGGAAGCTGTGGAAAGGCCTGGCAAAAAATGTTAACTATCCTGTCCTCTGTCCAGTCAATAGCCAAAGCAAATATCCATTGTGGGGATTTATATCTAGCCAGGGAAGAGATCAAGAGACCATCTCGAGCCCTGAAATATGGGGGAAAAGGCTTGTGTACCATTTTATCAACAGAGGAAGATTTCTATGTGGTGGAGATAATAGGAAAATTATTTTGTTCAAGGAGATTCTTCAGAGGCAAACTCACGCTGTTGTGTCTGCTCCAAAGTGAACTGGTGAGAATTGATTAACTTCCCCCAAGGAATCTGTGTGTTTGACCACAAACAGGAGGCTGATCCCACAAAAGGCTCAGGTTTCATATTTCGAAAAACTTCTCAGACCCTTAAAGATAATGATTATAGACAGAATAAGAACTGACATGCTTATTCAGAGAAACTGTTGATGTTTCTGTTCCCTTCCTCAGCTTACCCTCTGGGCCACATGGGCAAATAGGTTTCTTTCTTTTTTTTTTTTCTTTGAATTATTGGAGAATTATCAAGGGTACAAAGAATCAGGTAGTACTTCTTGCATTTTTTAGGTAAATTCTCTCTTATAATTCAGGGCCATCCGCTGGACCCCACAAACTAGGGGTGGTCCCCTGTGTTCCCATGTTTGAAAACTCTATTTTGTGTGTCCTAACTCTTTATCTGTCACCACTTCTAACTTTACTTTTATTCATTTGATTGCTGCCAGCTCCACAGATCTTAAAGAACCCTGCTTTAAGGGTCACAGGCAATTCTTTTCTCTGTCTTCTTTCTCTCCACTACAATCTGTCCTTTCCCTAACAACCAATACAATGCCTAGTACATGAGAGAAACAACTGAGAGAGTGGGCTCATAAACATCCATACTTACACACAGACAAACATAAGATTACTAAATTGAAGGTAATCATTTTTATAAAATTTATTTTACTCTACCACCTTTCTCAGTGCTATAAGTCATGAGATTCTGGAACTTAGACCAAGCAATATAAAGGCAAAATGTTGTAAAAAATAAATAGTATTGTTCTTGGAGGTCCTTTTGGCTCTTCAGATTTATAAACTTTGGCTTCATTCTCTTAAAGGGAAGACATTTTAATACGGAAGGCAACTTATTGAATTTAATAACATGTGGGTAGCACAGAAAACATTCCAATCTTGCTGGGTCTCACTGGCAGTTTGTCCCTGGCTGGGGAGAAAAAAGGGTATTGGTGAGGTCACTTTGGAGAACAGTCACCAGCCAGGATTAGATTTTGATGAACTTTTTATCTTTGAATTCTCAGATTAAAATGGGACTGAGGATAAACTTTTAAATTATGAGTTTGAATGGATGACAGATATTTTCAGGTTCAAAACCTTCAAACAAGCAAGGTGAAAAGATATTTGTTCAAAGTCACTCTTGGGGAATAGCACTAGAACTAGAATATATGTCACTCAGATTTCTAGTCCAGGATGTTTTCCATTTCACTTCTTCTGAGATCATGTAAGATATCTACCTGCCTTCAGTGATAAATAACTGTATGGATATTCTGAGACAGGGATAACACCATCTTTGGAAATTCCTGTGATACTTAATCATTAACTGTCTGCAAGTTATGCAAATTTTCAGCTTACAGCAGGGGTCCTCAAACTTTTTAAACAGGGGGCCAATTCACTGTTCCTCAGACCATTGGCAGGCCTGACTATAGTTTAAAAAAAAAAAAACTGTGAAAAAATTCCTATGCACACTGCACATATATTATTTTAAGTAAAAAAATAAAATGGGAACAAATGCAATATTTAAAATGAAGAACAAATAAAGTTAAATCAACAAACTTATCAGTATTCCAATGGAAATTATGGGCCTGCTTTTGGCTAATGAGATGGTCAATGTCCGGTTCCATATTTGTCACTGCTAGTAGTAACAAGTGATGCAAGTGTGCATCAATTAGTCTAGATTTGGTTGGAGATTTCAGATGATTCATTCTGGAAAATGTCTCTTCACAAACATAAGTGCTGCCAAAGACAGTTGCCATTTTGAGTGCATGGTTCCTGAGATTGGGATATGTCTCAGAGGGAAGAGATGAATAGAAATTAGGAAGGCTGCTTAACTTGAATGCATCTTTCAGAGAGTCACAATTCTGCAGTTCAGCCAGTTCCATTTGGTAAATTGTATCCATATATATTTTTTTTATTTCAAGATACTTTATTCTTAAAACAGGTCACAACACCAAGCTTTTGGCCCATTCTACCACTGTACAAGGTACAAACCCTTGCTGAGCAGTGGAGGGGTGCTCTTTCATAGCATGTCTACAAAGTGAATAAAAATCCATATAAAACAAATATTCAAATAGTTTCCACAGGAACACAGATAAGTGTGACCCCATTTCCTAATCTTACATATTGCTGCATCTGTGCCAACCCTACTCTTAAAAAGATATTTCAAAACGAGCAATAATTAAGTTAAATGGTCCCCCCAAATCCCTTAATTCAAGCTAAACTCACAGTTAACAGCTACAGAAGTATATCTGCACATTAATACTAGCTGAAGCATAAGTTGCTGGGTGATGTTTCATTCCACTTTCCCAAGCATAAGACACAGGCAGAGTGCCAACATCATGCTCTTCTACTTCGGGTAGGTAGTCGGGTTCTGGATTTGCTGCACAAGTTGCCACGTCAGTCCTGATATCACATAGTAGATTGTCGGCCTCTGGAATTCATTGAAAGTGGAAGCAGCAGGTACAGTGTAAGCACCCATATTTTCAAAGAGCATCCAGTCACCCACATGCATTTCTGGCAGATCATAGTGCTCAACTATCCAGTCAAGGCCATTGCATGTTGGTCCCCATATGCTGGATGAATAATACTTCTCATCTGGTTTAGGTCTCTTTTGCAGAGGAGGCTTTACATGAGCATGATCATAAAGGATGCAATTAAATGTTCCATACACTCCATCATTGATGTAATATACAAAGGTTTGTTCAGTGGACTCATCTTTATCATCAGAGCCTATCTGTCCCTTTAATGCATTTTTTTTTTATTTTAAACGATATTAACTGCAAGTGTGAAGGCTGATGCAACATAATATCTGCCTGGCTCGGCTATGATTCTCACTCCAGAGTCTGATGGGAAGTACTTGTTCAATGCTGGGTTGATTATACCAGTGATCTCTTCAAATTTAAGCTTCACATCCTCAG
>CAUYON010151098.1:0-10432 GCA_963573935.1 Arctocebus calabarensis | reverse complement strand
GTGGCGTCACACTGCTCACAGCAACCTCCAGCTCTTAGGCTTAAGCGATTCTCTTGCCTCAGCCTCCCGAGTAGCTGGGGCTACAGGCCCCTGCCACAGCGCCCGGCTATTTTTTTGTTTTGCAGTTCGGCCAAGGCCGGGCTTGAACCCGCCACCTTCGGTATATGGGGCCGGTGCCCTACTCGCTGAGCCACAGGAGCCACCCTGTTTTATTTTTCTAATATTTTTGTCCCCTGCTTTGTTATTTATTAATTTATTTTGAATAGATTTAGTGAGTACAAGTGTTTTTTCTTATGTGGTTGAATTGTATACTGTTGAAGTCAGGGCTTTTAGTTCACATTGTACCTGATAGGTAACTGTTTAGCCCTCACTGCCCCTGAATCTCCCCTGAAGGTTTGGAAACCTTCTTAGTTTCCAAAGTTCCCTTATGCCACTTTATGACCATATATCCCCATTGTTTGGCTTCCACTTACAAGTGAGAAAATGTGGGCCTTGCTTTTTCATTCCTGAGATGCTTCACTTAGGATTATGGTCTCCAGTTCCATCCAAGTTGCTGCAAAAGACATGATTTAATTTCTTTCATGGCTAAGTAGTATTCCGTGGTATATATGTATAGGATACCACAATTTTTTTAATTCATTCATCCTTTGATGGGCACTTAGGTTGATTCCATGTCTTTGTAATTGTGAATTGTGCTGCAATCAATATCCAGGCGCAGGTGTCCTTTTGCTAAAATGACTTTGCTTCCTTTAGGTGGATACCTAATAGTGAGATTGCTGGATCATATGGCAGTTCTCTTTTTAGTTCTTTTAGTAATCTGTATACTGTTTTCCATAGAGTTTGTACTAATTTACAGTCCCACCAACAGTATATAAGGTTCTAGAGCCAGACTTACTAGTTACAAAGTCCAGTGCTGCTCCTTAACTAGTCTGTCTGTCTTAGCTCACTAATCCTATCTTATAGCATTGTACGCACTAAATGAATGTACATGTGGAAAGACTTGGAACATTTTCTATATAATAGAAAGCACTATATAAGTACATGTGAGTACTATTTCTTCTTTTTAAATGCAATGCCATGTTATATGGCTGCCTTCAAATACCTGTCATCATTCCCCTTCCAATCTCTTTTAGATACTCAGGTAATTGCAGAAATAATTACCTATGAAGAGAGTTAATCACCACTTTCTGTTTTTCTCAGCGTATACTATTTACCCAGAAAAACGTGGTCACGCTGTGACTTCAGCTAGTTGCTCTACGAGAATGACTTCTACTTCTAAGTCAATGGGGAGCTGTTCCCTGCTGCCCAACCGGCTCCACCTGCCTACCTGTTGATGCTGCAGTTTAGGTCCCACAATCACCCCAAACATATTTTAAGCCAATTTTAGAGACTTCAGTGGTGGCAATATGGCACACAAAATGATTATGAAAAGTTCCTGCTATATACCATCAAAACTTGCTCAATAAAACTCTTTGTAAATTCCATTTTAAATGAATTGATGAGCGTGCAAGGAATCTGCTAGATAAAGTCCACACACTTGGAATAATTTTGCTCCACTCCCAATGGGGGTCAAGAATGCTACCAAATGTTTCAGAAAGAAATATTTTAATCCTATACAATGTCTTCTAGGGAACATAAGAAGAGGAAATACTGCTAAGTTATTTATTAGCTTGCAAAATCTTGGTACCAAAACCTGACATATAAATGAGAAAGATGCTAGAATTCAATATGATTCAAGAATAGAGATACAAAAACCCTAAACAAAAAATTAAGAATTGGATCCAGCACTAAGAGTGAAACATGGAGTGAAGTTTATCCCAGGGATGAAAAGCGGGTTTCATATTGTATAAACTAGTAATGCGATTTCTATAGAACAAGTAAGTGAAGTAAAACACATGATCATTTTACTAGATGCAGGAAGCATTTGATAATGTTAACGTCCATTCACGATGAAAATTCTAGGCAAAAAAGAAATGGGAAAAGGAAATTAATATGATAAAAAGAATCTCAAAAAATAAAAATTCAGTACACTAAGGGCAAAATGTTGAAAGCTTTTCCTTAGAGATCAGGACAAGACAAGGAAGTGCTAATCCACTTTCACTTCTTCCCAGTGTTGCACTAGTAATCTCAGCTGTACTCGAAGGTTTTAAAAAATAAAAGAATTAGAAAGGTCCAAATTAATCATCATGTGCAGCCAATATGCTTTTGTACATAAAATAAAATCCCAAAGAATCTGAACACAGAATATTGGAATCAATTAGGAGAGTTTTACAAAGCAATTGGATACAAAATCCATTTGCTAAATTTTGTTGCACAATATATTTTGATGTGTTAGCAACAAAGAGTTGGAAAATACATTTTAAAAACAGATAACATTTAAATTGGTACCTAAAATATTGTATTTTTCAAAATTGCTGAAAGAGCAGATTTTAAATGTTACCATTACCAAAAAATGGTAAGTATGTGAGGTGATAAATGAATATGTTAATTAGGTTGATATCATCATTTTACAAGGTTCACATATATGAATAAAAACATTATACCCTTGAATATACACAAAAGCACTTATATGACTTTCTGACAAAAGTGTTATTATTTCCAGCTCGGCGCCTGTGGCTCAATGGGCTAAGGCACCAGCCACGTACACCTGAGCTGGAGGGTTCGAATCCAGCCTGGGCCTGCCAAACAACAATGACGGCTGCAACCACAAAACGGCCAGGTGTTGTGGCGGGTACCTGTAGTCCCAGCTACTTGGGAGGCGGAGGCAGGAGACTCACTTGAGCCCAGGAATTGGAGGTTGCTGTGACCTGTGATGCCACAGTGCTCTATCCAGGGTGACAGCTTGAGGCTCTGTCTCAAAAAAAAAAAGTGTTATTATTTCCACACATACAACTCTTATTCTACAAATAAATAAAGCTTTAGAAGGCAAAACAACTTTGATGTCTAAGAGGCACAATATTTGAATTTGTCACTAAAAATATTTTAAATAAAAAAAATTAGAACAGACATGTAAGGTCATTAATATCCAGAATAAAACCAATACAAAAGGTTACGAAAAAGACAGACATCTTATAAAAAAATAAGCAAAGATTTGAGCAAATTTTTCACAAAAGAGGAAACCCGAATAACTAACAAACATAAAGAAAGGTTGCTCAACTCTCTTAAGGATTAGGAAAATGTAAATGAAAATCACTCATAAGTTATAGCAAAATAAAAAACTTAGACAATACTATGTGTTGGTGAGGAATGAGCAGCAATCTCAGACAATATTGTATTCATGTACTTGGTGCAACCACGGCATCAGAGTTTGCCTTCTCCGGGAAAGTTGAAAATGTGCATAAACCCAGCAATTCCAATACTAGAGAAAGTTTTGTACATGTGCATCAAGAAAAATATATAAGAATGTGTGTCCCAGGCTGGAAACAACCAATTATTTATCAACAATACAAATAATTTGTGGTACATTCATTAGTGTGATACCATCCAGCAATGGAAATACAAGTACAGCTGCACATTACCATAGATGATTCTCACAAACAAATTGGTGGTTAAAAGTAGCAAGTTACAAAGGACGATATGTAGTCAGAATTCATTTGTACATAAACTTCAAAATCAAGCAAAATTAAATTGTTATTTAGTTGAAGTCTATAGTGGTGGTAAAACTATCAAGAAAAACAAAGACATTTTATTATAACAGAAGCCAAGCTAGGGTAGGAAATGGGATGTGGGTCTAGAAGGAAAGGAAGATTAGCTTCTAAGTATTGACAATTTCCTGTTTCTTAACCTAGGGAGACAAGCAATTACCTTAATGATTGTTATTTTATAAATCTATCTTTCTATCCATTTATTCATCTGCTTATCTACTTTTTTCTGGATATATTTCACAGGTAAGATAAGTGATGACTAAAATGTCTATGGGCTTATAGCTCAGTAGGAAAACCCTATTAAGACATCAGCTTGTTCACCAATTTCTTCTGAATATTCTATGTCAATAATACCCTACCTTGGGTGACTAAATCATTCTGAAGAAAATAATTGTTTAAAGAGATATAAAGTAGTATTTAAAAATTCAATTTTAAAAGATGGAGCTTATGCAAAAATCCTAATGTTTGTTTTATTTAAAAAATAATTATAGTGGTCTGTTGTTACTCTTCTCAGAGAAAATACAGGCAAATTAGAAACCATACATTTACAATTTAAAAAATTAATTCCTTATTAATAAAACATTCCTGCATTTGTCTCTATTATTTCCTTCAGACATTTAAAGCTAAATTTATTTATATGTTTTTTGCTAGCTATGCTGTTAGGATGTAATTAGTTGAATGCCTACAGCAAATAAATCATTTCCAAGAGATTCCATGAAGCTCCCCCAATCTGAGGAAAATCTCAGAGTCACTTGATTTGAATTCTCTTGAGTAAGAAAATAATAAATTCAGTCTCACAGTGACTGAGTTGAGTCATTTTTTATAAAACTGAAAAACTCTATTTTCAGAAAAACGTAAGTGTAGAAGGTTTCTATTGATCCATGGAGGATAAGACTTCTCCTCCCACCCCCTGAAGCATCTCTCTTAAGCTGTCAGGCGTTGACATAGATGCTCGTTATTAAATCACTCCTACAACACGGTAGAGATCTGTTCTAATGAATGTAAAAATTTGGCTTCCTTTAAATTACATTTAAAAGTTAATAGTGTGCATGATATATATTAAAGATGGTGCCCAATGATTTGGGGACTCAAGTCTTCAATTGAAAGTTAAGCAAAATTTCAGTCTTTGTTGTATGAACTTTATTTTAAAGACTCTTCATCCATATAGACAAATGCATTGTGAAAGAAACTAAACAAATCTGAAGATGATTTGCTAAGATGCACAGGGGCTTCTTATTCACAGAAGATGTTTATATATGTGCATTTTGAATGACCACTATGTACCACTTGAAAAGAAATCTAAATAATTCAACATGAGTTATATAATCAGTTTTCAACTTCTATTAAAGTATCTATTGGGCTTTTCTTTGGGATGGCAATGCATGTATAGGTCAATAGGTCAATTTGGGGACAATTGTTATTTTAACAATAGCAAATCTTTAAGTCTTAGTATAGATCTCCATTTAATTTTATCTGTAATTTATTTCAGCAATGTCTAGTAATTTTCAGAATAATAGCCTTTCATATTTTCTTTAAATTTATTGTATTTTGTATTTTTGCTTGCTAATAAAAATATTTTTGTTTTAATTTCATTTTATAATTATTTACAATATACAGAAAGATGCTTTTTGTGTATTTAATTTTGTATCCTACAACTTTAAGTCACATTTAGTTTTTTAGTAGATTTCCTAGGATTTTGAATTCTATTTGAATAAATATTCTTAAATCTTATATCCTACAACTTTAAGTCATATTTAGTTTTTTAGTAGATTTCCTAGGATTTTGAATTCTATTTGAATAAATATTCTTAAATCTATTTTTAAATATTCGAATATTTGAATTCTATCAAATATTTAAGAAATAAAGTAAAATTATCTTTGTTTGGAATTCTTTTTGTGTAAAGGTTTAGGTTTTGAATTCAATTTCCTGAAGATAAAAACTATTTAAATTTTTCTTTTGTCCCTAGTAATTTGTGTCTGTTAAAAACCTTGTTCATTTTTTCCAGTTGTTAAATGTATTAGCATCATTTTTTATAACATTCCTTTGTTATCGCTTTACTATTTGCATGATCTATAGTAATGCTGCTTTTCATTCTTTACATTGGTAATTTTCTAAAAGATTTAGTGTCAGAACCTACTGATGTAGTTAGTCTTTCCTGTTAAGAACCAGAATTTCCCTTTGTGTTCTTTTCCTGGCATCAGAAGGTCCCTTCAGAATCTGCCTCTATCTAGCTGAGCATGGCCAGGGAAGAAAAGAATGATCATACAAATGAATTGCAAATGTTAACTAGGGAGCAGTTGAAAAAACTAAGGGAGTAATGGTAGGACTGGATATTTTGTTGTCTAAGGGAGCTAGAACGCAAAACTGAAAAAAAGAGAAGGAGCCTTTCTGGGCTTGAAGGCACTTACTCAGGATATGGTATTGAATATCTGGCAAACTTCCTAGTAGATGGCTTCAACGTGCTGCTGGGGTGGCTCTTGGAAGCCTGGAGAAGGTGAGGGTGCACCCAGAGTGATGTCGCAATGCTTGAATTGCTATAGCAGAAAGTGATGAGGGAAAACAAAGGCGTCCGAGAACCAAGCATCCTAAAGTGGGTACATGAGAACAAAAGACATTTTCAAGTGCTATAGTACAGGAAGGCCAGAGGCTTAACCATTCCCCAAGGCCAAGAATGCACTGGCCAGACAGGCATTGGCGACATCAATCATGGCTCTTCAGAGACTGACAGCAAAAGAAATCAACAGAGCTTGGCATATTAATGACAAGGGCCATGATAAGTCCCCAAATCAAGAGAGGTTGGGTAGTGCCCCAATCCAGGATGTTTTAATTACTGTATGTGATGGACCAGCAAGATCAGCATGACACCCAAGGAAGCATGACGTTCAGAGAAATATGGAGATGGTTAATAGACTACAGCCTACCTCGGAGAGACACATGAGCCACCAAGGATACTGCTTAACTTACATAATACAAGAAAATCAGAACGGATGAACAGGGGGCCAAGGACAGTTGCTCTTAAATAATAAAAAAAAAAAGTCATCATCCTTTGCCCAATTTTCAGGCCAGAACCAGTTGATAAGGGCAGTCTATTGATCCTTGGGAAGAAGGGTCTCGCAACACCATCGTGTGCATGTGTGATAATCCCATCCTTTTCTAAACATAGTAGAACTTATTATATTTATTCCCATATTTGTCTTTTTCATTGATAAATATCATAAGAAATATGAGGTTATAGTTTAGGAGTCTCTAAAATTTGCTATCAGTTAACAATTAAATGTTGAGAATTCCAAAAATTTGAGTGGAGCTCACTAACTCTTCTATAAATTTTCCCCTTTCTCCTGGTCCCAGATATACGCATTGTACCTTAGAAATAGCCCAAGTCTCACCGAGCCTTCCCTGGGAAATATGAAAACCACACTCTGAGAATACCTTTGAGTATATTTATAACTCTATTAAAGAGAAAATAAACTGTGTCAATTACACCAAGTTCTAACCCTGCAGTGATCGTTTTATTAAGACATTTTCATGATCCTTAACAAATAACTTCAAACATCTCTTATTGTTTTGATAAAAACCTTGTTACAAAGTAACAGCTGTCTGTGCTTTTTTCATCTAGATTTCTCATCAGCCAGTCAGCCGTTCAGCATCTCAAAACTTAATTAATGGACAATTTGGTTCAGTTTTGTCCGTGAATCTGTTTTCAAGTTTTTAATTCCCAAAGCTCCTTCATCTTCCTTTATTTGCTATTATACTCATATACTTTTTGCCTTGTAAATTTAAGAATTGAATAACTTTGGTATATATTTCTGGACAATAATTTTTTTGTATATTGATTTATTTAATTTATTATTGTTTAACAAGTTTCTGTTTTTTCTTAATACTTGAGTATAGAAAATAGAATTGCTAATTTTTGTTCAATACCAATCCTAGAAACTCAAGAGATATCCTTTCTCCACATGTATCTTTTTTTTTTTCAGTTTCACATGCATTTTTAAGAACACTTTAAGATATTTCCCTATGTTTGTTGCCCCCAGGACAGGAAGTATTTGCCTTTAAAACTAATCAGAGGAAGCCGTGTCATTTACAACAGAATATTTTCACTTAACTCTGTAAACACCAAAGTATCTTTCAATTTTATCTCTAGCTTTCCAAATCTGTGTCTGCACACCCAACTGTATGAAATCCCACCTTCCTTCTTGCCACCAGTCAAAGATGGAAAATAACACATCAGACTGAAGCAAACTGTGGGTGCTGCGGGCACATTCGGTCTTGTTAACACTGACTGCAGCAAGATTCTCTGCTCACTGTAGAATCAACACATGCTCTATTCAATTTAGGGAATGCATATTAGACAAGATGAAGGAAAAGAAAATGGCTAAATTAAGAAAGAACCCCCTCAACGCCACACTGGTAATAAGGTTTTCATTCGGTTGGGAATGTCTCTTTCATTACCGATGCAGTACTGAGCAGGACCAGTTCAGCTTTCTTTTTAGTCTTTTTGGGAGAAGAAAAGAGGGGAAGCTTCACAGCTACCTTTCAGACTGTATTTGTAACTCTCTCTCATTTGCAAGTAAGCCAAACGTACACCAGCTTACTCAAAGGCTGGATCTTAGGATTCAAACATTGTCATCAAGTCTGTACATCTTTGTCTTTAGCTTTCGGCTCTGCTTCATCTGTGTTGATGTCATTCTCAGGGAGGCTCTCTCCTCAGTGGCAAAGAAGACCCTCTTTAAGCTCCCCTTTCAGCTTTAGGTTCGCACATTAATTATTTAGTATCTTCAGGGACAATAGATATTTTGCTCTGATAGTTCTGGCAGAAAACCCAAAACAAGATTCTGTTTGGTCTGAATTGGGCCATGTGCCCACATCTTTGGGGGGAGGACCAGGTCAGCCCACTCTGATTGCTTAAAATGCCCTCATGAAAGGGGGAGTCTGTTACCAAAAGAATAGGAAAGTAATGTTGGACTGGCAAAGCTAATGAACATCTGTACGTATGAACAGCTCTACTGTACTTGAACTCTTCCTGCTTTCTGTGTGGATAAATTTCACTCTGTTTCTACATTTTCAGTGCACATCTAGGAAAACTGATGTGACAGAAACCAGTTCCAGCCTTAAGGAAAGGCAGAGAAAGAATTGCTGTGTTTGGTGAAATGAACACTAGGCTGAAAACTTCTTGCCAGTCTCTGTGCATCAATAAAGTCTGTTTGTACTTCCAGCCCATTGTATTGTAATTTTTGCTAATTGTTTGTCTTCTTCCCTAGGCTGAGAACTTCAAAGTAGGGAATCTGGCTGTTCATCTCTGTATAATGAGTGTTTAGCCCAATGTCTTCTGACACTTAGTGGGTACTTATATGTCGAATAAGTATATATATGCTAAGGTAAATAATTAAAAGAAGACAAAATTTCTTCTGATTAGCATCACTATCATAACCAAAATCAGAAAATGAGGCTTTGTCAATCTTATGTCAGAACTTGTGATTCATATATTTTAATATAAAAGCTTTCATTATTATTGTTGTAAGTGTAGACAGCCCTTAAATTTGTGTAGTACTTTACCATATTCATTATTTTTTTTATTAAATCATAATTGTGTACATTGGTGCAATCATGGGGCACAATGTGCTGACTTCATATACAATCTGAAATATTTTCATTGAACTATATAACATAGCCCTCATGGCCTTTTAATCACTATATGAAGACATTTATATTCTACATTTAGTAATTTTCACTTGTACCCTTCTAAGATGCACCATAAGTGTGATCCCACCAATCACCCCCCCTCCACCCATCCTGCCCCTTCCCCCTCCCCTCCCTTGCCCCTTTTCCCATTTCTTGTGCTATAACTGAGTTTTAGCCTTCATATGAAAGCTACAGATTAGCTTCATATTAGGGCTGAATACACTGGATACTTTTTATTCCATTCTTGAGATACTTTGCTAAGAAGAATATGTTCCATCTCCATCCATGTAAACATGAAAGAGGTAAAGTCTCTATTTTTCTTTAAGGTTGCATAGTGTTCCATGGTATACATGTACCACAATTTATTAATCCATTCGTGGGTCGATGGGCACTTGGGCTTATTCCACGACTTATCAATTGTGAGTTGGGCTGCAATAAACATTCTGGTACAGATATCTTTATTGTGATGTGATTTTTGGTCTTCTGGATATATACCCAGTGAAGAAATCATAGGCTCTAATGGCAGATCTATTTTTAGATCTCTAAGTATTCTCCAAACATCCTTCCAAAAGGAATATATTAGTTTGCATTCCCACCAGCAATGTAGAAGTGTTCCCTTTTCTCCACAACCATGTCAGCATCTCTGGTTTTGGGATTTTGTTATGTGGGCTAATCTTACTGGAGTTAGATGATATCTCAAAGTAGTTTTGATTTGCATTTCTCTGATGATTAAGGATGATGAGCATTTTTTCATGTGCCTGTAGGCCATGCGCCTGTCTTCTTTAGAGAAGTTTCTCTTCAAGTCCTTTTCCCACCCTGAGATGGGATCACTTGTTCTTTTGTTGCTAATACGTTTGAGTTCTCTGTGGATTCTGGTTATTAAATCTTTGTCGGAGGCATTACGTGCAAATATTTTCTCCTAATCTGAGGGCTGTCTGCCTGCTACAGTTACTGTGTTCTTAGCCGTGCAGAAGCTTTTTAGTTTGATCAGGTCCCAGTAGTGTATTTTTGATACTGCTTCAATTGCCTGGGGAGTCCTCCTCATAAAAAATTCACCCAGGCCAATTCCCTCGAGAGTTTTCCCTGCACTTTCTTCTAATATTTTT
>CAUYON010151096.1:0-12566 GCA_963573935.1 Arctocebus calabarensis | reverse complement strand
GAGATATTTTTATCAACCTGATTGACATAACATTCATGAGATTTTCTCATTTACTATGTGAAAACATTTTTGATCCATATTTAGAAGTTTTCTCCTGACCCTTCAAATATGTACCACACATGTGATCTCACCCTTTGTCCTTTCTCCCCTTAGCCGCTACATCTCCTAACCTCCCTCTCCCCTTTACCCATCAACCAGTGCAATAAAAGGGTTAAAGCCATCACTTGAACAATAAAGAATTTGTCTCATATTAGGGGTGTATACATTGGATACTTTTGCTTTCATTCTAGAGATACTTTGCTAAGGAGAACATGTTCCAGCTCCATCCATGTAAATATGAAAGAGGAAAAGTCACCATCTTTTCTTTAAGGCTGCATAATATTCCACGGTATACGTAAGACATTATATTTTGAATGACTCCACCCTTAGATAGTAAATAGAGGGCATCAAGTTCAGTGGTCAGTGCTCCAGCCTTGCACACCAGGGGTGGCAATTTCAAATCTCATCTGGGCCTGATTAACAAAAAAAGTCTTAGCTAGTAATACATGCCAGTAAATGAAAAGTATGCAAAGAAAAATGTAAATTTTTTTTATAATCATCTACATCATTTGGAATGGATGTGGTACTTTTCCTCAGAGGGAAACAAGAAGAAATTTCATTGAATTTTTGTTGAATTGCATGCTGTTTCACCAATTTGCTAATTTACATCGGCTATATAGCTAGGTTTATCCATGTTTGGGATGGCAGAAGATCTGATACGTGTCTTGATCATTTTCATCTGAATTGCAGTCAGCTATTGCTATGGTCAATTTCTTTCTCATATCTACACTCTAACAAAAATTCTAATAATATAATAATAATGATAACCAGAGTGACAAATATTTATTGGGCATCTGCCAAAGGCCAGGCACTCTTTAAAAAAATTTTAATATATACTAAGTAATTTTATCATTGCAGAAATTAAGAGAGGTGAGTCTCAGCTTGCTATTGATACTTGATATTTTCAAATAAGGAATTTGAGGCTGGGGTATATTAAATATCTCACCCAGGGTCACACAGTTTAAATGGTAATATTTTATCTTCAGTGATAGAACTGCTTGTTATCTTGTTATGATCTTCTATATCATAGAGGTGTGGAGTAGAAGAGGCAAGGTTTTCTGCAAATATAACTTTTATTTAATTAATTAATTTATTTTTTTGTAGAGAGAGAGTCTCACTTTATCGCCCTGGGTAGAGTGCTATGGCATCACAGCTCACAGCAACCTCTAACTACTGGGCTTAGGTGATTCTCTTGCCTCAGCCTCCCGAGTAGCTGGGACTACAGGGGCCCGCCACAACACCCGGCTATTTTTTGTTTTAGTTTGGCCCTGGCCGGGTTTGAATTAAGAATTAGGGATAGGAATCTGGTTTCATCTTCTCCAACTGCCTAAGAAGTTTCCAACTGGTCAGTTGGAGTTTTTCTGTGCTGACTCAGGATAATGAGCATTCTATGTGTACTGAAAATCACTGCAGAACTCTAAAGCCCACCTTCTCTTATTTGTGGATTAGGCTTTCTGAGTCACAATGATTGCAAATCTCCTTAGGACTATTTCACTAAGTAAACTTATTTCTGACCTCACAGTCCTGAGTGAAATCCATTTAAAGGTATTAGTTTATGAAAAAAGTAATTGAATTCACTATTTATGAAGAAAAATGGAATGACTCTGCATACACCAGAATTTTAAAATAGACAATCTCCTCTAGACTGGGAGAAAAAATACTGAGATGACAATTAGTGACAATCAGAAAAAAGCAGTTCAAATACACATTCTAATAGAGTGTCAAAATTATTTTATATGACACTGGAAAGGTGGATACGTGTCATTATACATTTTTCAAAATGTGTGGAATATACAACACAAGTAGTGAACTCTAAAATAAGCTATGGATGTTGGTCCATAATAATGTATCCGTGTTGGTTCATGAATTGTAACAAATGTACCACATTAATGCAAGGCGCCAATTAACAGCTGAAATTGTATGCATGTGGGGTGTGGACGAAGTGCAATTTTTGTTCAGTTTTTCTGTAAAAAGTAAAGTCTATTGGGCGGCACCCGTGGCTCAAGGAATAGGGCGCTGGTCCTATATGCCGGGGGTGGCGAGTTCAAATCTGACCCTGGCTAAAAAATGCAAAAAGGAAAAAAAAAAGTAAAGTCTATTGATTTAAAAACTTAAAACACCTATTACAGGATACATGGTGAGTTAAGTCAAATGAATAAATATAAAGGGGAAGTAGCCATCTATAATCCCTATACTGAATTTTATAAAATAATGTTTTCAAAATAATCTGTTTTGTCTGTCATCAGACCATTTGTCCCCCATCTTGACGCCATAACAAGGTCCTCCAAAATGTTTATATAGAATTGAATTTGAAAATGTGACGTCTTATAGTATCTAGCCAGATTGGCTAGGGCAGGTTTCAAACAACTAAAAGGAAACACTTCAATGCCATATTTTAAGTGAGCCTCAGAAAAAAAGATTTCAGTTAAATAACAAAATGATTTAACTCTGCTTGAAAAACAATTTGCACAAGACGGAGGAACTATTTCCATAAATGACTGGTTTGATCATGGTAAAAGAGAATTTATCAGAATGCCCTGGCAGATTCAGTTTTGTACTCTTAATTTATTTACGGTACTTCAGATTAAGGGATTTCACAACACAAGGATGCTGTAAATATTTAAAAGGTGGTGGCTTAGGTTAGCAATTCCGAAAGCTCTCTCTGTATAAAATTTATTTTTCCCTTATTCTTAAAATGAAGATTGAGATTGTTCATAAATATTCATTTCATGAAAATCTTCCCACCACTGTCTTCCTACAGCAGGAGCCAGCTGGTCTGAGAGGCCTTAGAGAGCAAAGTAGATTAGAGGGAGTTGGCGAGAGACAGGAGGCCGCGGTGCCAAGTGTTACACGGCTTCTCAGGCTCTAAACCACATCTAGCAAGACCCGGAGCACCTGGGCAAGGGGACACCAAGAGAAATGACGCCTCCTGGATCACCATACAGTGCTGCCCTCAAGAACTTACATGTACTGAAGCATTTTCTACATTTTGGAATGAAGAGCAGCTGCAAAAATAAACATTACATAAAGAAGTTTAGAGAAGTCAATGAAATAGCTTTAACTCTGTTGTTTTGTCTGCTTATTTGAAGATGAAAATAAGTTTAAGCCTGGCCAAAGTAAGAGATGATCTTAATTTTAAAATTCCCAATTAAATATTATCGCTTGTCTAGCTTAAAGAACCTTTTCATCTTTCAATTTTTATTTTTTTAATGATCACCATCGTACCTTACTTGTGTTTGTTAACATCTTTTAGGGGACTGCATGTTTTGTCCCATGGTTTCAGTGTAGGATATAAGAAATCTCCATGTAATATAATTATGTTCATATCACCTTGGAAACATCAGCATCCTGAAGTTTGATACCATTAGTACATATTAGAAACCTGTCTCTACTAAAAATTGAAAAAAAACTAGCCAGGTGTTGTGGCAGGCACCTGTGGTCCAAGTTACCCAGGAGGCTGAGGCAAGAGAATCACTTGAACCCAAGAGTTTGAGGTTGCTGTGAGCTCTGATGAAGCCACACTCCACCCAGGGCAACAGAGTGAGAGTCTGCCTAAAAACAGTAACAACAACCTTCCTGCCCCCTTCCAAACCCCAGCTTTTCAAGGAGCTGTATTTCTGAAACAATATTACTGCATAAAATAAATCGCATCATTAGGAGCTGCTTTGTATATTTTAATGTTTGTGCAAAAATGTTGATAAGTGTTTTGTGTTATGAGAAAGAGGGAAGGATAAATAGATTAAAATCTATGCTAGGTTTTAGTGTTCGCTGCTACTTTCATCTCAACTGTTTAAAAAATTAAATGCCAAGAATAATTTTTTGTATTGTCCTAGTTTAAGTATTTTAAAATAAATTAATTGATGACATGGGCATTTAAATATCTAGACTTCGATGGAATACATCTTTTTTCAGATTTTGTTTATACAATAACATTTTTCATTAAAGCTTGCTTGTTACTTCACTATTGTTGTAATATAATCTTAGTGCTGTTCCGATTCCTACAGAACAAGCCTGCTGACAGCTTTTCTGTTTGAGAATTACGACACTGGCTTAGGTTATGAAAGCAGGTGGACCTACTGTAGAGGAAGCTGATAGGTTAAAGAATGTCATGAGCATAGTCATTTTTTTCCCATTTTTTTTTTAATTTTGGAATAATATGAGGGTACAAACGATTAGTTTACAGTGTTTGCATATGTTAGGTCAAGTCCTGGTATAGTTGTGACCCGCACCCAGGAGGTGTGCCATATACCCTTAGATTGTGCCCATTAGATGGGAGCACACAGTCCTCTTCCCTCCTTCCCTGCCCCCTCCCCCAAACTTGAACTGAGTTGTTCCCATTTATTTTTATTTTTATAAAACAAAACACAAGTACAAGTGCAATTCTGCTACATTGGTCTATTGTGCTGTGGTGCACTCAGGGCCTTCACTGAGGTCTCACCCTGGAGGTACGGTGGGAAGTTAATGTCTTCCAACTGCACTGCAGGGACCAGGGAAACTAAAACTGGCACCAAAGATTTTATTCCATTCCACGAGACTCTGGAAGTTGAAAAGGCTTTTGAAAGACTTAAAGGTGAATTTTATATTTTGGAAAGAGACATTCTTGGAAGTCAAGGTAATATTTTTAATTAAAGGGATGATGTGAAAATTACGGGTGGTGTGACCGGTGGTGCAGCACACCTGAGCTAACTTTCCGAACTGTTCTTCAGGAACCTCATCAATGCTTCCTTGTAAGTACCTGCAAGTGCATAGACATTTATATATGTTGGGTCAATCTATTAAACTACACCAAGGGAAGGAGACATTTAAAAAGTTGATAAATTTGTGTCCTGCATTAACTACAATGATGAATAATAGTGACATCTATAGGACTGAGCTTCTAACACGGGGTAGAGATTGGTGGTTATAGATAGCAGCAGGGGTGGAAATAATAGGGGCAAGATTCCAGTATAAACCTGGGCTCATGCCAAAAGCCATTACTTGTGAGATAGCAGCATACCAGCTAGCAATATATCTTCTGGGCCAATCGTTTGAGCTATGGTAACAGTGTTCTAGAAAGCAAGTTCATGACAGTAGCAGAAAATCATACTACAGAGCTTTAGAAAACAACAGCAACCACAGCCCCTTAAAACTGATTGAAAATTAGCCTTGGCACACATTTGTTTGTGTTCTTCTGGACCAGTTGTACCATAATAGAAGGACCTTATCATGGACTATAATCAATTACTGTCCCTCAGAGAAATCATATGAGCTGCAGAATATATGACTGAATCACATTTGTTGACATATTGATTACCAACACTTGTGAAAGTTCTGAGAAATATCACTAAGGGAGGTAAGTGTGGAGAAGGGATCATTTGAAATGAGCTAAATTATTGCCTCAGCCTTGAGTTAAAGGAGAATCGTGAAACTTCTTCAGAGGGTGTGAGGGGGTCTCAGTGGATTGTGATACCACCAAGGACTAATGAGAAAACACAGAAAGAACGGCTTGAGGTTTGTCTATTAATAACTATGTTTTTCTTTCCACATAAGTTTTTACAGTATTATTTATATATGTTATGCCTACTTAACATAGTTTGAATGCTGAATTTCCAAATTTACTCATAGTTCTTCCTATCTTGATATCTTTATCTTACATGAACGAGAAGCCGTGCCTTAAAGTAATAATCTGCTCTCACTTCAATATTTTAGCTGTTTTGTGACATCTTGTGTTATTTGATGCTGTGCTTTCTATCATTTTGCTTTCTCTTTGTAAAAGCTTTCATTTGGTATTTGTCAGATATTTTATATGTCTCATTTGGATTTAATGAATTATTTTGCTTTTTGATGCAATATATTGGTTTGGGTCAAAATCATTTTCCCTTTTTTCTTATCATGGCTAGAATATGAATGACTCACATGATAAAATTGAGTATGTAGAAGCTTAGATTTAGTTGTGAATTGGTTGAATGCTATTTTAATAAATATAATTCTGAATAGCAAATAGTCAAATATGTTTTATTCCATATTCAGAAAATTTTAATTTGTAGAAGGGTGATACAAAGATTACTTGGTAAATGCATTTTATGAATTTCTTAAATATCTGGAGTCAGCAGTCACTCCTCCATGAATTTATGGGACCAAACAACTCCTAAAAGTCAACTTTCTCCTAAATTAACGTTTTTCTTGTAAGGAAAACTAGTATGTAGCAGATGAACAGACCTCATAGAATCTTCTTTCCTCAATGCCCTAACCCCCCAAAACAGCTGATACAACAAGAATTCAGAACTTTTACCATCACAAATCTTATATTTTTCTCTACTTAATATTGAATGTCATGTCTAGCTTTCTGAAGAAAATATGTAAAAATTAACTTTTTTACACTGATCACAGTTTTAGTTATAAAACCCCAAAAACTTCATTCCCCATAATATAGTTTAATTAGCTTTACCTCATACACATGAAAATTTATTCACGATTTATACTATATTGTGAATATATGATTTTTCTTATTTTAACATACTATTGAATATAATATGCAGCATACGAGATTAAGATTAGTAATGTTCATGGAAACTATTAAAAATAAATGTTGACTGTATAATAATCCAATATTCAGAAATGTCATTTCCAAAATTATGTGTTTGCTAACATCAACAAAACCAGCACTGTATTATTTCTACCCTTAGTATTGGTAAACATGTATATTTCTTTTAAGATCAAAGGAGCCTCCAGTACATCTTAGAAGGGTATAGGTGAAACTTACTAAATGTAGACTATACATGTCTGAACACAATAACTAAGGAAATGCCATGAAAGCTATGTTAACCAGTTCTATGAAAATATTTCAAATTATATATAAAACCAGCACATTGTACCCTATGATTGCATTAATGTACACAGCCATGATTTAATAAAGAAAAAAAAAAAGATCAGAGGAGCCAGTTTCGATATTGTTATGCAATCATACATATATTGGATTAGGGTAACGGAAAACACCAAGAAAACCTTAAAACAACCCCCAAAAGTAAAGGGAACAGAAGATCTTCCAAGTCTAAGAAAATCCCATGACATGTAGACTCCCACTCCTGTGGCCATGACTGCCTATGAGATAGAGCTGGCCTGCACCATCAGAACTCCTGGGACCTGGAGCACTGCTCCACCTGGCAGGACAGCACCGACCCACAACACTGATGTGAACCGGGAGGGCACGAGGAGGCAAAGTGCACAATGCTGGTTATGAGTTTCCTGTGCTCTTTGTTTCGATGCAGAAGATAACATCTAGACCAGGCGTCCTCAAACTTTTTAAACAGGGGGCCAATTAACTGTCCCTCAGACTGTTGGCGGGCTGGACTATAGTTTAAAAAAAAAAAACCTATGAACAAATTTCTATGCACACTGCACATATCTTATTTTGAAGTAAAAAACAAAATGGGAACAAATACAATTCACACCGAATTGTATTCAGCCCTGTGGCCCGCAGGTCGTAGTTTGAGGACCCCTGATCTAGACCCTGTGGGAAATGCTTAATGACACTGACCAAATAGAGTTGCCAGTAGTGAGCGGTGAAGGTCAGATCTATGAAGGTGTGACTAACCTTAACAAAGCAGAGACAGCTGCCAGGATGGGGAGGCTACGTGATTTCATGAAGCCCAATCTCTTGTAAAGGAATCCTATTATCCTTTCTACAGCAACAGAAGTGAGGATCATCACTACATAGATCAGCTGTCTTTCTGTGAATGATTAAATAGCTTGAATGCCTGATCTTACCCTTTTAGAATGTCTAGAGAGTTCACAATAAAGAAGTTGAAATGGGTACTGAATGTAGGCTATGGCCAAAGTCCTTAAGAAACTTGCAATTATCTAGATGTATCCCTGTAGAAACCACTATGGGGCTGACCTTACCCAGTGCTATACCAATTGTCTATAAGTTGGACAAAAGCTTGAAATCCATCAAATCCATGCATTGCCGGGGGAGAAGGGGAACAAGGGACTTTGGGTACAGCCATGGATGCTGTAGGTGCTCGGAACAAAGTAAAAAAGCAATGGAATCAGAAGACCACTAATAAAATTTCCCTTTACCCACTGCCCTTTTCATGCCTCTTCATGCCTCTCCATTTTTAGATCACAATTAACTACATTGATGTGTAAGAATCTCAAGTTGTAGCTGCAGACGGGACAGTGGAGGCTTTCATCTTCATTCTCTCCCATTTTGACATCTTCATCTTTAATATTGACTTTCCTCAAAGCATCCAATCAGAGTGACCCTGGGTATAGTTCTTTAGGTCAAGACTTTTGGTTGTGGTTTATTTATCAAATAATATCTGGAGTGAAGATACTGAGGAACTAAGACAAGAAGTATGGCCACCAAATGGACAGAAGGCTCTTCTTAGCAGCCAAGCCTACTCTGCAGAAACTGTTCCAGGTGGCTGTCATCATTCCAGTGGAACAAGAGATGAATTAAACTGCATTGTAATTAATTTAAAAAAAAACTGATCAATGTTTTTATCTTAACACCAGAGGAACTTAGTTGGGATCAAATCTGAATGTTTACATGCCATATCTGCTTTAGAAAAAAAATAGTCTGTATACATTTCATAAGAATAGAAGGAATTCTTCCAGATTCTACTACCAGATACAATATTGTGGTCAAAAAAATTTCAAACCATTCCTTACTCCACCGTGGTATGTAAACTCCTTTTCTAGGGGGTAGAAAGAGTACTTTCTACTGTACATTTTAGAATTTCTTTCTCTCTTACTGGAGTGTGTCAGGGAGATATCCTTAATATCCTTGATAATGTCAAATTGTGTCTTCACAGTATCACTTTTCTAAGGCATATACTAGTGACTTTGCTTTTCCACCTCGGTATGATATCAGCTTTAGTGTAGCGGCCTACCCTTCTTTTCTTTTTTTTCTTCTTCCTTACCAGAGCACTATCAATGAGTGATGGGTAATTAATAATAATTTGTTATATATTTAAATACATTTACATATATAATTGCACATTTGCATTCTTAAGAATGTACACTTTTAGAGTTACAGATTATAACTGTGAGAGACAAAAATCTTCAGAGTTAAATACACCCATGACATTAATTATTTAGAAAAGAAACATCCAAAGAGTAAGGAAGGGAGGAGGTTCTACTTGCTCCCAATAATTGCAATCTTTTTTGTTTAACATGCCCTTGACCTCATTGCTTCTCCAATCTTTGGAGACATTGTCTTTAGTAGCACAAAGAAGCAGAAAGCTGAAGTTTACTTATCAATGCTCACTCATGGTGCCGTCAATCATCTTGAAGAATCTGCAATTTCCTTGACTTCTTAGGTCTTAGGTTTTCTATACCTATCCATGGACTTTCTGGACCCCTGAACATATTTCAAGATCCTTTCTTCTTTTCTGGTACCCTGGGGAATTTCCTCTTTATTTATTTACTTTTTTTGTGTTTCTCTGCTTATGTATCAATGATATTCTTGATGCTCTTTGTTTCTTGGGTAATTAGAAGAAGCACATAATTGCCCTTCAATACAGTTGATGTTAAATAATGTAGGTTTAAACCATGCAGGTCAATTTATATGCAGTTTTTAAAAATAAATGATTGGGAAATATTTTTGGAGATTTAAGAAAATTTGAAAAAAATTTATAGACAAAACATGTAGCCTAGAAATATCAAAATAAAAAAGCAAAGATTAGCCATGTTAGGATGCACAAAATATATGCAGATAGTATTCTATTTTATCATTTACTACTATAAAATATGCACAAATCTATTATAAAAAGTTAAAATTATCTAAAAACTTACATGCACATTTATGCACTATGCATAGTGCTATTAGCAGTTGAGAGAAATGTAACACAAATTCAGTGTTAAATCATAATTACATAAAAGTAATGGTAGTACATATTGTAGTACTTCATTAATATCCACCTCCAATTGCTATTGTGCTGAGCTGAAGTGTTGCGAGTAGCCCCTCGAAAGGTCATATGACCCTAATCATCTACAAGTGAACGGTTCTCTCTAGAAAATTTGCATGGTAGTAAAAAGTGATGTCTTGCAATTCTCATGCATTTTTCATCATGTTTGGTGCCACCACAAACCTTGAATAACACATGGAACCCATACGAATGCCACTTCTTTCTCAAGAAGCAGAGAAATGTCATGTATTACAAGAGAAAATTGAATTCCTTGATATGTACCATAGATTGAGGTCTAGGGCTGTTATTGCCTGTCATTTGAAGATAAATGAATCCAGTGTAAGGACCACTGTAAAAAACAAAAAACATTGTGAACCTGTCACTGCAACAATGCCACCAGGAGTGAAAACCTTGTGCTTTTTGTGAAGTACCTTTTTATATATAATATTGAAAATGCAATTTTTATAGGAATGTAACAATTGCTATAAGAAAAGCATACCTGTAGATTATGATGTGATTTGAGAAAAAGTAAAGTCATTTTATGACAGATCAAAACAAAAGGGAAAGTGAACATTTAAAGCTGGAGACTTTATACCAGCAAAGGATAGTTTGATAATTTTAGAAAGAAGTTTGACTTGAAAAATGTCAAGATTACAGGAGAAGTAGCTTCTGCCAACCAAGAGGCAGTACCATCAAGGAAGTTCCAAGTAACCAATAAGAAAGTCCCTGAGAAGGAAAGATCTGTGCCTGCACCTTTATGATGATCCATTTCTGCTTAGTAAATAATAAATAAGTCTTCCTTATTATTTCTTTTCTTTCTCTCTCTCTTTTCTTTTGGGGGGGGGGAGACACAGTCTCAATGTGTCCTGTGTCCTCACATTGTGACACAGTCTCAATGTCTCCTCCTCATCCTGAGGAGACTGCACTGGCATAGCTCACAGCAACCTCGGACTCTTGGGCTCAAGGGATCCTCTTGTGTCACTTTCTCTACTTTTAGTAGAGAAGGGGTCTCACTCTTGGTCAGGCTGGTCTCTAACTCCTGAGCTTAGGAGTGCCACTTGACTCTGCCTCCCAGAGTGCTAGTGATACAGGACAGCCAGCTCAGTGGACCTGCCATCTCCTCCTTGGCGGTGTTGGTGCAGTGGCAGCCGGCTGAGAAACCAGCGGGCTGGACGATAGGCAAGGGGTGGGGGGCCTCCGACCCCCACCGGAGGCTCCAGTGGCCAAATGGGGCAGACAAGTGCTGGGGAGACACTGGCACCTTGGTGTCTCCTTCCCTTTGCACTTATGACTGAATAACGGAACCTCCATTTTCTATGCCTAGGTCAATTTCATGTAAGTTTCCTAGGCCTCAATTCCGTGAATGGACTGTGTCCATTCATTAATACATTCATTCACTGTGCCCTGGCTGAAAGGACTGTGTCCATTCATTAATACATTCATTCACTGTGCCCTGGCAGAAGGGACTGTGTCCATTCATTAATACATTCATTCACTGTGCCCTGGCTGACAAGACTGTGTCCATTCATTAATACATTCATTCACCTTGCCCCAGTGGAAGAGACTGTGTCCATTCATTTCCTGGCCAAGGAACCCATACACCTATATATACACCCGGAGACCGGGAGAGACTGGGAGAGAAACAGAGCAAGTTTTTCTCTCCTGACTTGAGTTCTCTCTCTCTCTACCAGGAGCTTTAGTGTTTTTGTACTCTTTTCTGTGATAAATTTGGTCTTTCCACTGATCTGTGGTCCACGGATTTATTCTTCAAATCACCGAGACCAAGAACCTGAAATTCCGGTATCACTAGGATTACAGGCATGAGCCACTGGTCCTGGCCATTTACGATTTTTCTTTCTTAATGATATTTTCTTTTATATCACTATGTTATTTTAGGAATACAGTATATAATACACACACAGATAGCACACAATATGTGTTAATGGGTTGTTTATGCTATTGTTAAGGCTTTTGGTCAATGATAGTCTTACTAGGAGTTAGGCAGAGACAGGGAGATGGCTTGAACACAGGAGTTTGAATTTGCTGTGAGCTAGATTCTGTTTCATAAAAATAAAAAAACATTTAAAAATTAAACAAATAAATATCTTATTTTTCATATAGATTGAACCTACAATTTCACTTGTCAGATAACATTTGAAGGAAGTAATTGAAAAGTCAGGTAAAAAGAGCAAAAGTCAGGTAGAGCAAATTTTGTCATCTATATTACATAAGAACTAAGTTGAAAACATCCTAAAATTTGATCACAGGGAAACTAATGAAGTAAATCATGCTGCAGTTCTAAATTTGATAGTTAGGGATATTAAAGTTGTATCTTTCAGAGACATTTTAATTATCTTGGGAAATAGTTATGATGTGGTATAAAGTGGAAAAAGGAGGATTACACTTGCACATAGGTAATAAACCTTACGTTAAAACATACAGGGATAGGGGAAAGGGAGGGGAGGGGTGGGGGGAGGATGGGTAGAGGGAGGGCAATTAGTGGGAACACACCTACGGTGCATCTTAACAGGGTACTGGCGAAACTTATTAAAGGTAGAGTATTAATGTCTTTATATA
>CAUYON010151095.1:0-64451 GCA_963573935.1 Arctocebus calabarensis | reverse complement strand
GGTCGATTTGTTATTATATTGTTCAAACATTTTTTTTCTCTTCCTATTCTATCAGTAACTACAGTAAACATGCTAAAATCTCTCACTATAACTGTGAACTTACCTATGTCTCCTTTCATTTATGTTAGCTTTTATTTTGTATATTTGAGTGCATGTAATTCGGTAGATAAAAATAGAGAACTGTTTTTGGTGGGTTAACTTTTTTTTTATCATGATGAAATATCCCTCTATCTCTATAACAGTTTTTTTTGTCTTAAAGTTGACTTTGTCGAGCTGTGCCAGTTTTCTTTTGATTAATGTTTGCATGGTAAATAGTTTCACATCCTTTATCATCAAATCACTCTGAATTCTTATATTTAAGTTCCTCTCTTTTGAAGCAACTTATAATTAGGCTTTGAATTTTATCCAATCTAAAAATCTTTTTGATTGAATTATTCAGTCCATTTATATTAAATACAATTATTGATATATTTTGGGTCTAATCTACCCCTTTACTATTTGTTTTTTACATGTTTTATCTGTTCTTTATTATCTTCTTTTTTCTTTCTTGCCTTCTTTTGGGTTATTTAAGTATAATTGTTACATTTTGCCCTTTGTTTTCTTTTTTCTTATTCCTTTTTTCTTTCAGTCACTACTCTAGAGATTACAATGTCCATCTGTGACTCATTATAGTATTATATAAATTAATATTTTTACTTCTGAGAAAATGCAATGACCTCACACTAATTTACCTATATTTTGTACTCCTGCTGTCATAAACTTTAATTATATATATATATTTAAAACTCGTCATATACCATTATTATAACAAAGCTTTAGTAAGTCAATAACCATTTAGATTTACCCAAATGTTTATCCTTTATTACTATCTGCATAACTTGGCCTCTATATAGGATTATTTTTTTCTACCTAAAGAATACCTTTTAGTATTTATTGTAGTGTGGCTATGTTGATAATAAATTTTCTCATTTTTTTTTGTTTCTCTGGCATTGTCTTTCATTTTTAAGATTTTTTTTTTTTTTTTTTTTGTAGCGACAGAGTCTCACTTTATCGCCCTCAGTAGAGTGCAGTGGCGTCACACAGCTCACAGCAACCTCCAGCTCCGGGGCTTAGGTGATTCTCTTGCCTCAGCTTCCCGAGTAGCTAGGACTACAGGTGCCTGCCACCACGCTCAGCTCTTTTTTCTGTTTTGCAATTCGGCCGAGGCCGGGTTTGAACCCACCACCTTCGGTATATGGGGCGGGTGCCCTACTCGATGAGCAACAGGTGCCGCCCTGTCTTTCATTTTTAAAGAATTTTTTTGGTGGGTATACAATTCTAGGTTGATAGCCGATTTTATTTTTCAGCATTTTAAAGATGTCATCTCATTGTTTATATTTCTCTTGAAAAATCAACTATTCATCTGATTGTTAATCCTTTGAAGATAATGTTTGGGGGAGGTTGTTTGTTTTTTTCTCTTAGTTTTCTTATTTAGCAGTATTATTATGTACCAAAGCGTGGTTTTATTTGAATGTATCTTACTTAGGGTTCATAGTACTTCTTAAATCGGTGGTTTGATATCTTTTGTCAGATTTGACAAATTCTCTTATTTTGTTTCTTTGGGTATTTATGACCCCATTTTCTATCTTCTCTTTTTCTAACATGCTAATTACATGTCTTATGGCCTTTTCTGTACAGTTCATCTTTTCTTCCCCTTCTCCAAGCTTTGCACTAGATAATCTACTCAACCTATTTTCCCCTTCACTAATTTGCTCATTCGTTCAATCTTTATATTAAGTTTTTTTCTATTTGACTTGCCCAATTTTGCTATTGGGCAAGTCAGATCATCTACTGAGTTTTTAATTCTATTTTATAATATCAAGATGTTCTTTATGGTTCTTTTTACAGATTCCAGGTATTTGATGAAATTTTGCATCTTGTCATCTATTATTTTGATGATATTATTCACAAATATTTCAAAGCCCATGTTTGCTATTTCTTGCATCTGGAACACTTGTGGATCTGAATCTACTGTCCTCTCTCTCTCTTAGCTTTTAGTAATTTGACTCCGGCATGCCTGTTAATTTTTTTAGATATTTTACATTATGTATGAAAAAACTTGAAGAGACTTTAGATACCGTTATCTTCCCACAAAGAAATTTTACATTTATTTTGGCAAGCAGCTAAATATTCATTCACCTTGATCCAATCAGGGATGGAGATAATTAGAGGTCAAGTTTCGGTAAGGACTGGCCTCTTTTTAGTCTGAACATTCCCTCCAGAGTCTCAAATGAAAGCCTAGGGTATTTACCAGGACCTTTCCCCCACGGCAGACCCTGAACTCTAGTTGTCTCTCTGTGGCACCGTGAGACTTCAAAGATACAAAGATTCTTCTTATGTCTCTTAGCCTTTTCATTTTTTTTTTTCAGACAGAGTTTCACTCTTTTGACCAAATTAGAATGCCAATGGTGTTGGCCTGAAACTCCTGGGTTCAAGCCTCCCCAGTAGTTGGGACTACAGGTGCCCACCACAATGTCCAACTAACACATCCACTTTCTATACACTTTCTATTTGAGCTCTAAG
Organism: Arctocebus calabarensis; assembly: GCA_963573935.1. Taxonomy (NCBI): domain Eukaryota; kingdom Metazoa; phylum Chordata; class Mammalia; order Primates; family Lorisidae; genus Arctocebus; species Arctocebus calabarensis. Next base: position 61,889 of record CAUYON010151095.1, on the reverse strand, counting down.
TCTCCAGCACAGATTAGGAATCAGAAAACATCATCATGGGGGAAATGTCAGAGAAGGCTGGGTTCAGTGGTCTATTCTCTTTGGGATCTTATCCCTACCAGTCTTCAATATCTTGGTAGCACTGAACTCCAGTGTTATCTTCCCAGTCCCAGAAAACTGCTGACAACTCTGGGCCACCACTTTCTGCTCAGCTTCTAGGCTCACCATTACAAATCAGCAGTGTGAGGTGAGAGAAGCAGTGGGGAATTTGGGATTTACCCCAATCCATTACTAACTTCTCTCCAGACCCTTAGTTCCTCACATCTATGCTCCATTGGTCCATCTCCTTCAAATAGTTTCTTTGGTTTTTGTTTTGTTTTCAATTGACACAATTCATTTTTTACAAAATTGAGTGAAAAGCACAAGGTCCTCACATACTCTTTCTCCTTCCACCCTGCCTCCCCTCACACACAGTTTCCTCTATTATTATTAACCTCTGGCATTAGTGCAGTGTATTTGTTACAACTGATGACCCAATATTTATTATGTTATCATTAACCAAAATCCATAGTTTACATTAGGGTTCACTTTGTATTCTGAGTCTCAGCAAATATATAATGATATAGATCTACCATTACAGTGTCGTATAGAATCGCTTCACTGCCCTAAAAGTCCCCTATGGCCCACTTATTCCTCCTTTCCTCCTTCAAAACCCTTGGCAACTACTAATTATAAGTTTGCCTTTTCAGAATGTTTTGTAATTGGAATCATATAGTATGTTGCCATATCAGACTGGCTTCTTTCACATAGTAGTATGCATTTGAAATTCTTCCATATCTTTTCATAACTTGATAGCTCATTTTTTAAAATTTCATATTCAGATGATGGTACAAATGTTTAGGTTACATTGTTTTCAATTCTAAGGTAAAGTTCAAGTTGTAGTTGAGCCTTCGCCCAGGAGGCGTGCTGCATACCCTCACATTGTGCTTATTAGGCGAGATCCCAACTATCACCCTCTTTCCCACTCTCTCCTCTCTCCTCCTCCTTGCTAGACTATTCTTGTGTTTTTTCTTTCATGTGGGCATCTAAATTTTTACATATTGTTTCCATATTAGTCTTGAGTATATTGGATTTTTTTCCATTCTTGAGATACTTTACTAAAAAGCATGTGATTCAACTCCATCCAGGTAAACACAAATGATGTAAAGTCTCCATCTTTTTATGGCTGACTAGTACTCCATGGTATATATACACCACAGTTTGTTAATCCATTTATGGGTTGATGGGCATTTGGGTTGCTCCCATGACTTGGCAACTGTATGTAGAGCTGCAATAAACATTCTAGTGCAAATGTCCTTGTGGTAAAATGATTTTTATTTTTCTGGGTAGATACCTAGTACTGGGATTGTGGGATCAAATGGAAGGTCAACTTTTAGTTCTTTAAGAATTTTTTATTCTTCTTTCCAGAAAGGTTGTATTAGTTTGCAATCCCACCAAGTTCATTTGTTTTTATCCCTGAATGATATTTCACTGTCTAGATGTACCACATTTTGTTTACACATTGACCTACTGAAAGATATCTTGCCCCCAAGTTTTGTCAATTATGAATAAAAGTACTTTATACATTTGCATGCAAGTTTTTAAGTGAACATGATTTTTCAACTCATTTGGTTATCAAGAAGGGCAATTGCTGGATCATATGGTAAGAATTTGTTTAGTTTTGTAAGAAACTCCCAAAGTGCTTGTACCATTTTGCATTCCCACCAGAATAAGTGAGAGTTCCTGTTGCTCCAGAGGCACCAGGGTGTTAGATTTTAGCCATCCTAACAGGAACGTAGTGGTAGCTCGCTGTTTCAGATAGCTTGTTTTTAGATTGAATCAAAATTGTAATTGTTTCTGGCAGAAGTATTGCAATCCAGTGCCCACTTCTGACAATGAGAAATGAGATTTGTAAGAACACAACAACTTTGATTCAAACCACACTGTCAAATGGGGCAAATGCATTTCCTGAAAGAAAGGAAAAGCACACATCCCCAAAGTGAGAAGTGTTGCACATACCAGACAACAGATATCTACCACAAGGCCATGCAGAACAGCACACATTTAGTCAACCTAACCTTAGTCTAATAATACAAGCTTATGATGGTGTATTGGCATTGACCTGTGTGAAGCACAGAAATACAGGGTGCCCTAAAAGGTACCCCTAAAGTTACCATAGAGAAAATGGGAACTGTAAGCTAAATGCACATTTATTTATAAAATATTCATTATAAAATTTTACAAAATATTCTCTACATGTTGGCCACCTGTCCATAAAGGTACAGTTAGCTATAATTCCACACTTTCCCTATGTATGGTGACTTTAGGGGGACTTTTGGACTTTTGGGACACCATGTAATTATTCCCTTGAACACTGTCTGATATTTCCAGGCTGCTTTCACAATACATAATTTATGAAGAATATTTTTAAATCTTCCATGTTTGATCCTAGTATCGTATATGCATTTTTTTCATTGACAATTTTTAAATTGACATTGTTTCTATGAATTTGTAACTATTTTCCTTAGTAATCATGAGCATAATATGGGAATTAAGGGCATACTCTCTGAAGCTTGATTATCTGGGATAAAATTCCAGCTCCACTACTTGCTAGATTTATGATCTTGGATAAAGTATTTATCCTCTTGTGTCTTAATTTCCTCAAAGTAAACTAAGGATACTACTGTTAATACTTATCACATTGAGTTTTAAATGAAACTCTTATACACCTCAAGAATTAAATGAGTTAATGTATGTAAAGTGTTTAGTACAACACCTAAGTGCAAAACGAATGTTTATTCTTATTATTCTATTACATAAACATATTTAAGAACCAGCTCTTACATTAATCAGAGGTAATTGTTTTTAGTTTTTTAATATGTTAATTATACTTTAAATTTTTTTTCTTTTTTCTGACCTCCTTAAGTTCGTTTTTTGTCTCTGGGACTTCCTGGGACAAATATCTATTTCACTGAATTGCCTTTTTTCTGTTTGATAATGAAAGGAAATAATGATATTACTTTATTTACCTCTGATTACTATTATTTTTACATCATAATTTTTCAAATATTCTATAACTGAAGATTTGCTTCTGTCTTTAACTTAGGAGTTGTTCAGTAAGATGATTTTGGTTGTTGTAATTTCTAAATACTTGGTTTTCATTGTTACTATAATATATATCTCTTGAGAAGGGTTTCTAGTTTAATTGTATAAAAACTAAGGGTGTGGTCTTTTTGGCTTTAGGAAATGTATTAAATTTTCTTATATCTAACATATAAGCTATTTCTGTTCAAATTCTCTGGACATAGAAAAGAAGTCATATTCTCTATAAACACAAATATCTATATGTAACTATTAAGTCACATCCGTTAGTTATGCTATGCCCTCATTTATTTTTCATTTGCTTGATCTGTCAAGAAATGAAGAAGCACAGTTCTATTTTCCATTATTGTTATGAGATAATACAATTCCTCCTTGCATTAGAACTATGATATTTGGCACATATCTCCATGATATCCCATCATCTTGTGATTTTTGCTTTTATGGATGTAAAATGACCTATTAACCCTAATTAGTATTTTGTGGCTTGAATTCCTCTTCATCTAAAATACAATTGCAAACGCTTCTTTGTGATTTGAATTTGTTCTTCCCAGCATTTTATAGTTAGACTTTGTTCCTTCAGTAGGTCATTATAGGTAATCTTTTCAATATGGAATGTAATCCCTTATGATAACATATATTATCTCACAGTTGTCATAAATTTGTCTTATCCTTTTATTTTTTCCTTCATAAACTTTTTTCCTTTGGTAATCTGGAAGGTGCACATAATTTTTTAATTATGTCTTCAGTTATTTTTTAATATGTCAAAAATGTATTGAAACAACATTCATTGCCTAGAGTCAAGAATAGAAAAAAATTTTTGACCTTTCCACATGTAAACTGAGATAATCAGCACCCATTTATGCCTCCTTCTCTTTTTCTTAACTATCTTTTCTCCCATGTTTATACCCTAAGATGTTAAGACCATGTCTGTTTTCACTGATGCATATTTTCCCATTTTATTTCCATTTGCTTAGACAATTTTGTCAGAATTAAAAGCGAGAGAAAAGTGAATATAAGGTAAGTCTATTTCCAAAAGGGTTCAAATGATACTTTATCTACAAATAATTCTTTCAAAGGACCTGTCTTGCTGTAAGATTGGTTTTCATCACACCTTAGCATTTAAGGTTTTGTTTTATTTCCATGTTTAAGTATATCACCAATGAAAGAAATGTTTAAAAAAAAAAAAAAACCACTTTAAAAGTCTCATTATAAATCCTGTTGTCAGTTTAAGAATGTTAGTCAAAATTTAATGGTCTGGTAGAAATATTAGAGTATTTCTTAAGAATAAGAATATATTTTAGAAACCTGTTCTAAGAATCTGGCAGGCACAGCACAAAAGAAAGCTACCCTCATACTACTGCTAGGCGCTCTATATTTAAATTTCAAATAACAGCAGTCAGGAAGCTATGAAAAGCATGTCATTCTCTTTCTTAAAAAGGGAAGGGGACATTGCCTGCTTTTGATTTAAAGGGAAAAAGGACAATAGAGAGGCAGAAAGGCAAGTGGCAAAAAGGCCAGTCAAAATTTCTCTTCTGGCTGGCAGGAAATAGATGAAGAAGGAGATTCTCTGAATAAAGGAGGCAAGGCCTAGGGGTGAAACTTGACATCACCTTAAACAAGCAGGATGACTTACAAAGAATTCTTCCAATTAAGGTCTAGGAATCTTTTTAGAAAGAAATAAGTTGATAAGAATAAAGGCTTTTTGAGAAAGTTTTAAAATTTTGCCTAGAAACTTATGTCTTTCAAGGGCGTTCCAACAGACTATTTTCCTGTTAAATAATCCAGTCCTTTGTCTCTTCTAACAAAAGACTTCCTAGTTTGTTGTAAAAGAAAACACAAGTAAGCAAAGAGATTTTAGTTGTAAGATGAGTTCCCCAAAAAGCCAACTGTGAAGAGCTTTATGCTGTCAGGGTGGAGGCAGGAAGAGAAAAAATCAGGGTGGACCAGAGGGAGAACTTAGGCTCTGATACGTCTCAATAGAGGCCTCAGCCAATCCCATAATGACAATGGAGCTGCCATGGCCCTTCTCAGTTCCCAGTTTAGATGCAGGTGGTCCCCTTCCCCATGATGGCATAACCCTGATAAGGCAGCTCTCTTCACTTCAGGCCAGTTCCCAGAGAGGGCTGATACCTAGGGCTGTCAGCCAGCAGCTGAGAGAAAAAGGCTCTCATTCCTGAAGGGGGATCTCCCCACCACATGCTCTGTGCTGGGCCATTCGCAGCCATACTCTGTCTCAGCAATCACACTCACAACTGCAAATACCATTCTTGTGCCAATAACTACCAAATGTATAGCAGGGAGATTTTTTCTGGATTCCAGACACACATCTTCACTTTATGGTTCACAGACACCTAAATTTCAATATGCTCAAAACTGAACTCGCAGTCTCTGTTATGAACTAAATGTTCGTGTCTCTCCCAAATTTGTATGTTGAAATCGAATCCCCACTTCTTCCACAGGAGGCTTACACGCCACTGGTTGTGCCACAGCCATGTCTCTAGTGATCCCTGAGAAGTTCCAGCACAATTTGCAAGTACTCAACATCAACATCGATGGTCGGTGGGAAATAGCCTTTGCCATCACCACTATTAAGGGTGAGGGTAGAAGATCCGCTCATGTAGTGTTGAGAAAAGCAGACATTGACCTCACCAAGAGGGCAGGGGAACTCACAGAGCCTGAGGTGGAACGTGTGATCACCATTATGCAGACTCCACGCCAGTACAAGATCCTAGACAGGTTTTTAAACAGACAGAAGGACATCAAGGATAGAAAATACAGCCAGGTCCTGGGCGGTGCCTGTGGCTTAAGGAGTAGGGCACCGGCCCCATAAACCAGGTGGTGCTCCATTTCTGGGGCCTTCATGACCAAGGCAATGAGCGACTGGCCACCGTGGCCATACCGTGGATATGTCCAAGAAGAAATAAGTCTGTAGGTCTTGTCTGTTAATAAATCATTTATATACCTATGGGGGGGGCATCTAATCCCCCATGTGATGACATTAGGAAGTGAGGCCTTTGGGGTTAGTTTATGTGAGAGCAGCCCTCATAAATGGGGCTAGTGTCCTTATAGCGCCCAGGTCTTTTTCCCACTAAGTGACAGCCACCTGCAACCCAGAAGAGGGCGCACACCATGATCTCAGACTCCACCCTCCAAAGCTGAGAGAAACACATTTCTGTGGTCTATCTACCGCCCAGTCGATGGTACTTGGAAAAAATCACCAAATGGAACCAAACCCCCTCTCCCTGCTCCTCCTTCCCCTACCCCCCTTCTGGGAACTGCCCCATCTTCCAACCACTGTTCTAGCCCCAAACCTGAGAGGAGCTCTTGACTTCTTCCTCCCCTACATCTAATTCTCCCTCCCAGATACCCCTCAGATGAGCCCATCCATCCCTGTGGCCACGACTCCATGTTACTCCACCCTGTCTCCTGACCTCTGGAGCTTTCTTACGACATAGGCAATCTTTGTAAGATCAGAAATACAATGGCCCCGGCTGTTCCACTCTTCCTCTACGACTGCATTCCAGCTTCCCTGACTTCCCAAATGCAAGCTCCTTCCCACCCAGACTCCACATGATGTTTCTTCTCATCTTCCCTCTTCAGTGACTGCCCCTCCCACTCCAGTGAGTTCCCCTGCAGCCCATTTACATGTTCCTTCCTCAGAGAAGTCGCCCTGAGGTCCTGGGCTACAGCTAACTCTCCTGGGGTACATTCCCTTAGCACTGTGTTCTTCTATGTTGACTTAAAAATTACATGATTAGCTGTGTAATAGTGGTTAAATGATTAAATGAGACTAGAATAAAGTTTTTATTGTTTAGTTTTTGCAATATAAATATCAAACATCAGGGGAGTGGATGGATAAATTTTGGTTCATTTCATATCATGAAATAGGGCAGCACCTGTGGCTCAAAGGAGTAGGGCACCAGTCCCATATGCTGAAAGTGGTGGGTTCAAACCCAGCCCCCAGTCAAAAACAGCAAAACAAAAAGTTCTCTCATAGTCACTAAAAATAGTGCCATAGAATATTGAATAAGATGGGAAATGTTTATAATATAATGTTCGGTAAAAAGAGGAATCAAAATTATATAGATATTATGAACTCAATTATGAGAAAATTTGAAGACTAAAAAATATGAAAACTATTTGTGGCGCTTTTTCCCTGGATGATGTTATGGGTGGTTTTCATTTTTAAAATACATTTTTGATCTTCATCTCCCCTAAAACATGCTATTTACTTTTAAATAAGTGGAGGAAAACATGAATAATTTTCTGCCAAAGGGGGGAAAAAAACCCTAAGTTCTAGAAAAACTAAATTCCTAAACCACACATATATGGTAGATTTATCAAAAACTAGTAACCCAATCTGATGAAATCAAATATTTGAGTCGAAGTTCACTGGGTGTTCTGGAAAACCTTTTGGAAAATTCCTTACATGGGTCTGAAACTCTCTAATATACCAGAGAGGATTAGCAGACTACAAACATCTATAGCTCTTAAATCAAATTGAACAGGCATGTGAGTGTGCCCTCCCACAAGATGGACAAGACATCTCCACCAAGGAAAGAAAATGTGTAGTATTTGCAAATTCCTCATTAAAAGTGCCTCTTCATAGAGAAGGTACATTTGCTTGGTTTTTATGTTTATTTTAAAGACTAGGGAGGGGAAAAAAATCTCCCCTCACTGACTCATTCATCTAAGAAATTCCTTGCCTCCTTTTAGTCCATTCTCGAAACTGTTGACAAAGTAATTTTGTTACAAGTTAGTTCATGTCAACCCTCTGCTTGAAACCTCCAATAGTTTTCCATCTAGGTCTGATGAGAGGTCCTCTAAGTTGCCCAACATTACCTGTTATTCCCTCTCCTTCTCCCTCTCACTCCTTTGGACCTCTTCCTCTTTTCTTTTTTCCTGCCCAATTCTCTGGCCTAAGGACTCTGTCCCTAGAATGCTCTTATGCTCTTTCCCATCTACATACTTGTCTGGCTTCTGCACTTCTAGTTTTTATTTAAATTATCACTTTCTATCTCTCTACTTAACATTGCATCTGCTGACACCCACATCTCTTTCCTTCATTTATTGTTTTAGTGTTCTCCACAGCACTTTACTAAAGACAGAGATTTTTGTATGTTTTGTGTACTTTTGCTCCCCCTGTGCCTAAAAGAGAACCTTGCACGTGATATAAACTCAATACATAGTACATGAATGAATGTACTGGGTGGGTGGATGAATGGATGGATGGATGGGTGAACTTCTCACTTGTACCTGACTCACATGAGACAGTAGACACACATAGATGTCACCAACCTCCAACCTCTGCCCTAGACCAAAATATAATTGAAGACTCCCACCTTCAGGCAGGAGTGGGTAGTACATATTTGGTAACTACTAGGCATTGAGTTTTGTTGAGGTTTCTCTGAATATTGATAGACAGAAATTCCACTTTATGGTAATTTTTAAGTAAGAAAAAATTCGTGTTCAGAGTGGAAACATCCCTAAGATGGTGTATATTAAATATTGAGACTAACAGAGCCATTAATAGGCAAAATAAGCCATTACCAGTTGTTTGAAAACATTTCTCTAAACTTCACCATATTCTTAGAATGATACGGTCCAAGGAGGATTGACATATTAGGGCTACAGAAAGGATAACATGACAATTGACATTCTGCAAGTCTTAATGTAATAAATTAAGGAAAATAACTGAAAAGCATATACAGATTGGAAGGAAAAAATAAAACTCTTCATTTAAAGACAAAATGACTTGTCTGTAAAAAAATCATCCAACTTCTATATACAAAAAATTAACAATGGAAAATTCAAATTAAAAATGCCACAAAATATTTTGGTATATGTCTTACAAAATATGTGCAAGATCTGTAGATTGAAACCACAACACATTCAAAATGTAACATCAAAGAAGACCTAGATAAATGAATATATAGCTCATATTCATGAATGGAAAGATTTAACATTGTTCCAATGACAATTTTCCCCAAACTGATCTGTACGCTCAAAGCAATTAGATAAAAATTCCAAGAGATTTTCTTATAGAAATCAATAAGCTAATTTTCAAATTTATGTAGAAAGAGAAAAAAACTAGAAGAAACAAAACCATTTCAGGGAAAAAAAATTTTAAGTTATAGGGGACAATATCTAACTTCTAAAGTTACTTACTGTAGTTAATTGTAAGCTAAACTACCCTGAAATTACTGTAGCCTCAGGACAGTATGGGATTAGAGAAAGAACAGACATCTAGATCAATGGAACTAGAAATAAACCCACAGACACAATCAGCATCCAGAAATAAACATTTCAGCATCCAGAAATAAACCCACAGACACAATCAACTGACATTTTGTAAAGAAACTTTTGTTTATGATCTATTATTATAATATGTAAAAATTTAGCTTAGGGATAATTTAGCTTAGGGTTTAGAATATAGTTTTCTCAATTTTTTTTATTTTTAGATAATTGTGGATTCACAAGCAATTATATGTAGCAACAGAAAGATCCCATGTACTCTTTACTCAGTTTCTGCCAGTGGTGACATCTTGCAAAACTATAGTGCAAAGTCATGTTCAAGATATTGTCACTGATACAATCTAGATATAGAAATTTCCATCACCACAAAAATCTCTCATGAGGTTCATAATACTCTATCCCAACTCTCTCCTTAACCCCTGGCAACTATTAATCTTCCTCCAGTTTTATAGTTTTGCCATTTCAAGAATCCTATATAAATGGAATCATATAGGATACAATCTTCTGAGATTGGCTTTTTTAGGCTCAGCAAAATCTTCTGGAGATTCATCCAGGTTGTTGTATGAAGCAATGGTTTCTTTCTTTTTATTGTTGAGTAGTATTCAATAGTACAGAGATATCACGATTTGTTTAATCATTCATCCAATGAAGGACATCAGGTTGTTTTCAGTTTTTATCTATTAAAAATAAAGCTGCTATCAATATTCATGTACATGTTTTTGTGTGAACACGAATTAATTTCTCTTGGACAAATGCCCAATTGCTAGGTTGTATAATAGTTGAGTGTTTCGTTTTTTTAAGAAATTGCCAAGATAATTTTTTAAGTGGCAGCATCATTTTACATTCACACAGCAATGTATGATGATGCCAGCTGCTCTGTATTCTTCCAGCTTTTGCTGTAGTCAGTTTTCTTTTAATATATCCATTCTAAAATGAGTATAGTGTTTTTCACTTTGGTTTTAATTTGCCTAAATACCAATGATGATGAACATTTTTTTCATAGGCCCTATGTATATATATCTTGTTTGGTAAAGTGCATGTTGGTTTCTTACTGTTGTGTTTAAAGTTCTTTACATATACTAGGTATTGGTCTTTTGTCAGGTATGTAATTTTAAAATATTTCTTCCTGTTCTATAGCTTTCAGTTCTCTTACCATTAATTTGATGAAGTCCAATTTATCAATATTCTTCCACGGGTTTTTAGTATATTGATTTTTTGAGACATAGTCTCACTCTGTCATCCTGGGTAGAGTACCCTGGCATCATAGCTCACAGCAACCTCAAATTCTTGGGCTCAAGAGATTCTCTTGCTTCACCCTCCCAGGTGGCTAGGACTACAGGTGCCTGCCACAATGCCTGTCTCAATTTATAAATTTTTTTCATTCATGAATTGTTCTTTTGGTGCTGTATATAAGAACTCTGCCTAAACATATGTCACAAAGATTTTCTCCTAAGTTTCTCCTAAACATTTTATGGTTTTACATTCTACACTTAGATCTATAATCCATTTGGAATATTTCTTTTACATAAAAGGTGAGGCTTAGGTAGAGGATTTTTTTTTTTTTTTTTGCACATTGTTATACGGTTGTTCAGCACCATTTACTGAAAAGACTACTCTTTCTTCATTCAATTCCCTTTATACATTTTCTCTATAAAGTATCAGTTGAGACTTAATGCTTCCAGGGAAATGGATTAAATATACTCTTCTCTATTTCCATCACCAAGTATTAAAAGCTAAAAACCTTGGACATTATACATAAATATAAGTATAATCTAAAAACTGTTAAAAAGAAAACAGATTGGTTAAGGACCTCAAGACCTAAGGAACAACATGGGGGGAGTTTCTGGGATTTCTGTTAGCTTTGTATATTCTAGACCTGAAGTTTATGAAGTCAACAACCTGAAAATTCCAATGACTACAGACAAATAAAAAAAAAATTCCCCCCAAAAGCCTGTGCTCTTTGCCATAAGGACCATGAAATGGATAGCTTGGAAAGACAGAAAACTTTCAGACAATAATCACTTGAGCCAAATATAATACCAACCACATTCACACCAGTAAGGGTTGAGTAGGAGGCCCAGACAACCTCACAAGGCTTTACTGATGTGCCCCAACCCCCTCAAAGGGGTGATGCCAGAAGATGCAAAGTAGTCAGCCAAGATTTTTAGCCCATTAACTAGTAATGAGCCTTATTTCCCTCCTTCATTCTCCCACCCCCAGAGACTAGGTGTCATGGAAGTCAGGAAAAAGAAAAGAGGAAACAAAGACCGAAGAACGAACCGAAAACAAATAATAAAATAGAAGACATTAGCACCAACATTAATTAAATTAAATGTAAACACCCTGTTACACCCCCAAAAGAGACTGGCAAAGTGTATTAAAGATCTGACCCAGCTCTATGATATCTGTAAGAAACTCACTTCAAGTATAATGATATAGGCAGGTTAAAAGTAAAAGAATGGAAAAAGATAATAAAATGAAAGTGGGAATATTTCTATTAATATTAATTTTCTATTATTATTCTAACCAGCTAAAGTAGACTTAAGTACAAACAAAATTAGAAGATAGAAAGGACATTACATAATGATAAAGGATCAATCGACCAAGCAGACCAAGCAGTCCTAAACATGTATGTACCAAGTAACAGACATGCAAAGTATGTGAAGTAAAAACTGATAGATCTTAAAGAACAAATAGAAAAACATACAGTGATAGCTGGAGACAACAACATACTTCTTCCAACCATTGATAAAGTGACCAAACAGAAAATTAGCAAGGATGCAGAACTAAACAGTAACAATCAAAAAGATCTAGTAGACATTTATACATGTAGAATACTTAACAATAGAACATACATTACTTTCAACTATTCCAAGATAGGCCACATCAAGAGACATCAAACAAACTTCAACAAATGGAAAGAAACCGAAATCCATGACCACAATGAAATCTAACTAGAAATCAATTAATAACAGGAGAATCTCAACAACTAGAAACTAAATAACATACTACTACAGAAGCCATGGGTCAAAAAGCAAGTCTCAAGGAAAATCAAAAATATATGTAAATGAAAACACAATATATCAAAATTTGTGGGATGCAACTAAAGCAGGACTAAGAGAAGAATTTGTAACACTAAATGCATATAGTAGAAAAGAGGAAAAGTCTCCAATAAGTAATCTAAGCTCTCACTTCAAGAATATAGAAAAATAAAGGCAAAATAAACCCAAAGCTAATGATAAAACAATAGTAAATAAAAGTCAAAGAAATTGAAAACAGAAAAGTAAGAGACTTTCTGGGTAACCAATGATAAAAGGTGGCAAATGTCCGCTGGCCATCATTCTGTCATCTTAGTTGTCCAGTGTTTCTTCAGCAGTGAATTTTTTCCACTGAGCATTTCTCACTTGTGCGACCAATGTGGGTGAAGTGAGGATTAAACTACCTGCTCGTGCAGCTTGCTTATGTCCTCTTGTCCTGCTTAGTCTCCAATCCCAGATGTACTATTTGTATTTTATCAGTTTGTTGTTCCTGACATAATAGGTCCAACAGGATCGTACTGACAAAGTCCCAGATGCACTGTCATTTGGAGCCTTAGGGCCAAGCAATCTGTCTCTATAAAAGCATAGAATCACATCTGATGCTGTTTCTCAAAACGCCTCTAATTTCATGCTGTGGACAGTGGGACCTTGATCTACAACCCTGCTATGGGATTTTTCTGTAAGCAACTCACTACCGACATCTCCCAAATCGTCTGACCCCAGTAGCAGAACTGCTTACACCACAGCCTGGATCTATTACAGAGCCCTTTCCTGTACTGGGTCGCAACCAAAACTAACAACCTTCTGGGTCACCAAATATGCATGTTGACAGATAAATATTACTTTATGAGGACTATATTGCCTCTAGAACTACAAAGAGGCCCATCATGCCTGTGTTTCAGTTTGTATGGTAAGGATGTGTGCAGGCTGGTTTTGTACTTCGAAGGGGATATTCTTGCATACCCCGAAGCATTAGTTCCCTAAAAGCATCACTGATGTTTTCTTCTTAGGACTCACAAAACCTTCACTGAAAATCTAGGCAGGTCCCTGAATCTTTGTAACATCTGTCTCCCACCTTCAAGAGTACACGTCTTACCAAGGCCTGAAGTGTACCAGCCACCTCTTGCTCTACCTGCCTCATCAGCATAAGGTTATTAACATAATGGATCAATGTGCTAGTCCATGATCAGAAGTCCAGATCTTATTATGATGAAAGCTAAGACAGTTAACATAGTCCTGAGGCAAAACTTTAAGTGAATATTATCTGCCCCACATGAATACAACTGTTTGCTTTTTGCTGATGGGGATGGAAAAGTATATCTTTGCCATATCCGTGGCTACACACCTTGTTGGAGCTCTGCAGTGACGTAGAGCTACTGCGAACTACACCTGCAGGAGCCTGAGGTCTTCAGTGGGGGCACTAATCTCTGCCACCCTCTCCACATTATTATAGAATAGAATTGTGTTTTTTTTATTATAATACCTCAGCTATGAGGAGAGGAAGCAGTTTTAGACATTTCAACTTGTCTTTCCTCACTATGATAAGCTACTACAGGACAAGCATTTAAAGTGGAGTTTACTCCAACTTCCAGGTATATCAATTCCAATCCTATACCTGAGGACAAGGGGGTGACAACTGGGTAGGTTTCTAAATTCAGTGGGCCCATTGTGAGCGAGACATTAACCAGGATTCCATTTATCCCCTGGTCTCTACAAGCTCCCACGCTAATAGGGCTGTCATGGAGATGCTTTGGGGCTCCAGGTATCAATGTCAAATCAGAACCTGTGTCCAATAATCCCAGGTATTCCTCTTTTCCCAAATATCCCGAAAGTGCCTCCAAACCTATAAATCATAGTCTATATTCTTATAGTTTAGGTCTTTTGATCAAGCATCCTCAAAATCCAATAACCAATTGGACTAACCAACCCCCTTGCTCATGCCAATACATGTGATCTCAGAGCTCTTTTTGTGTTATCGCATTCCTTCCTTATCTAGCACAGCACTTTCCCAGTTTGGTTACATGGAGATTTAACCTTAGCTACGGCCTGGTGTCCAGGATAGTCAGGGAAGCTCCTTAGGAGAGCATTTATTGCCCTAAAGACATGGGCTTCTACAGCACCTTCCAGCCTAGAGAAGAGTGGGTCACCTCTGCAAACTCCAAGAGTTCTGGGAAATCCATCCATATATTGCTATCGCACATTCCAGAGTCTCAGACTTTCCTTACCTGGGTCCTGACTTTGGCATAGCAGACCTGCCCTGACTGACCATTTTGTACATCTCCAGAGCTGCGCACTTTTATCAGATCTTCTATTTGCCTGCCACGTCCTAGACCTACTCTCCACTATAGCACGTAAAGGCCCTTTTTCTAAACTATCAGAAAAACACTCTAGCTTTCAACCTACTCTTTTAAATCCTTGCTAATGAACATGTTTCTTACTATCCTCTCAGCACGGCATATACAGGACTCAGCAGAAGTTAGCCCAGTAAACTATCTGTTAAGGTGTTATTTGCCCCTATTTTTCAAATGTCTGCATCATCATACCTGCAAGAGCAATCCCCTCGATTGGAAAGTTGTTTCAAATCACATCAGATGAAATCTTTAAAAATAAGACCACCACCATGACACACATAACCAGTCAGGAAGGCAGCTCTTTGACAGCTGGATGGTTAATAACCAGTCCAGTGCCCTATCTCACTGCCAACGTTCCCAGACAATTCCTGACACTACTTGTGTTAGTTTGTATCCATCAGAAGCCAATCCAGAGGCAGAATTAGACTTGCAAGGTATTTACTGGGGAAATGCATATGACGAAAAATCAAGAGGGAGCACAGGCAGCCTGGGAGAGCCATTACACCATGATGGACTGGACTTGCAGTTCTAAGAAAGTTTCAGCAAGGCAAATGGAGACTCTTAGGCCTATCTGGCAGAAATATGCTGCTTTAAAATCCTTGCTATGCTTAATCACTGGCAGGGCGCAAACTGCTGGAAAGAATGGCCTCATACAAATGCAGTAGTCAATTCACACCGCAGCACAGCCAGACCAGCAGTCAGTTATGCCCCTGTAGTAGGAAGTATGAGAAGCATATTTTTACAGCTGACATAGATATGATCCACAACTCAGGAACGTGCATACTACTCCAGTACATACCACTGCTTCAAACCACTCTCAAGAGTTTTTAACCTCCTTACTCCCACAGGTCTGCTCCCAAACTCAAAACAAGTTTTTCACTACTCTAGAAGCTAACTTCCAAAGATTCCTAGATTACCCAAGATTTTGCCCAAACTTTAACTTTCCTTCTGTTTACACTGGATATAAAAATATCCTAAATTTAATTAGTTCCTACACCAAAATATCTCACTGATTTTTCCTCATAATTCCAGAGTGTACTTGAAATCTTCTAGGTGTCTTGAATAAATGGCTGAGTGATATTTTGAAGTATTGACATTATTCCTTATCTTTTTGGTACCGACCAACATCTTTAATTCAAACCAATAGAAGTTCTCTTCCCACCCCTCATCACCCTGCATAGCTAACCATAAAAGACCCACTGCAAAATCCAAAACTGAAGTTGCTACTGGGCTAAAATAAAATTCCTTATTAGAGGAAAGAAAGAATCAAGTATAGATTTGGTGAGTGAGCATTCCTACTCATGGAAACCAAGCAAAAGACCGTCTAGGCTAAAGATGGACGAGAAGGCAGGACCATACACATAGTAGTCTTCAGTCTTTTAATAATCCCTGCCTGAATTACAGAATGATAAATAAGTCACAGTATCAGCAAAGAAAAGTCTTACTATGTTTGTTATACTCTATTTAACAAAACAGATTTGATACATTTTTACCAGAAATTATTAAAAATTAAAAGAATGAGAACAAAGATTTAGAATATTATTCAAGAGGGAGTCTTCATTATTCTCTGGTTCTACAGCAGTAAGACAAAGTTTTCATCCAGCATTAAGACTCATTTTTTTTGTATTTTTATTTTTTATTAAATCATAACTGTGGACATTAATGCATTTATGGGATATGATGTGCTGATTTTATATACAATTTGGAATGCTTACATAAAACTGGTTAACAAAATATTGACACAACTAATTCAACATATTATGTCAAGTTGTGTAAGTCACATAAATATAAACGTACATTGAAGCAAACCTAAAATCTTCATTCACCATAAAACTTAACACAGCATAAATTATAAACATGTCTCATTTTGCAATGGATTTAAGTTGTGTAAGCTAAAATTTGAAGCTTCATCCAAGGATTTATCAGCTTAAAAATTTACCCAACATACACCAAAGAAATTTATGAACCTTTGTGGGGGGAACTTTGGACCCCTACATAGCAGGCAAGACCACTTGCCCAGGCAATGTATCCTTTATTTGGATAAACTGTCACTAGAAGAACACCTTAATACAAATCCTAGGGTATTATAGTCTCATGAAATAATTAAGTTATAAATAGGGGAAGAAACAAAACTATGAATTATTTTATAGTCCTTATATCTTGTACTATCTCACCAGAATTTTGTATATTGCCACTCTGTAATACCTTTGTGAGAGAACTGAGGAACCCTACCCTCCCAATGTCCCCTAAAAAGAATGGATGCCATCACTGTTATTATTCTGGATTACTTGAGGCAAGAGAATTGCTTGAGCCCAGGAGTTTGAGGGTGTAGTGAGAAATGATGACGCTACTGTACTCTAGCCTGGGTAATGGAGTGAGACCTTGGATTAATAAAACAAAACACTCATAAACTAATGATTATTTAAGCTATCTTTTCATCCTAAGGAAAATTAGTAAAGGTATGCATATTGTACAAAGATCAGATGAGATGCCCTTTACCTTGCCAGGCCTCTAATTAATAGGTATGTTATTTTTAAAGGGGGAAAAGCAACCAGTGTACACAGAGTTCGACTACAGAGAAGTCTCTCCTTGCTTTTCCCTAAGTTTCCAGCTCTACCTAGGCCTTTGATTCAATTTAGGTAGAGAGACTATACCAGCAAAAGTGGAAAAACTGTGTAGTAAGAGTTGATTACTACTTAATATTAAATATTAAATAAAAGAACTTCAATGAAAAAAATTTCTAAATGATTTTCGAAATTCTGAAACTTTCATTCATTGACTTAAAAATAACATATATATTAATTAGGGGTCTGGCAAGGTAAAGGCATCTCCTCTGATCTTTGCTGAATATGCATACCTTTACTCATTTTCCTTAGGATGAAAAGATAGCTTAAAGAATCATTAGTTTATGGGTGTTTGTTTTATTAACCCAAGGTCGTACTCCATTACCCAGGCTAGAGTAGAGTAGCATCATCATCACTCACTACAACCTCAAGCTACTGGGCTCAAGCAATTCTCTTGCCCCAGCCTTTTGAATAGCAGGGACTATAGGTGCATGCCACCACACCAGGTAATTTTTCTATTCTTCTAGAGACAGGGCTCTTGGTATGTTGCTGGGGCTCACCTCAAACTCCTGGCCTCAATCAATCCTCCCACCTCAACCTTCCAAAGTGCAGGATTACAGGCATAAGCCAATGCACCTGACCCTATTCGGTTGCTTTGCAAATTATAAGTTTTTTTCCATAGAATTTTTTTTGTAAATTACAGGTTTTTTCCATAAAATAACTGAAAACTTTAGAGAAAGTGAAGAAGCCAAGAATAATTAGATGAGTCTGAGTTTAATTCAAAATAGTGATATCTAAAAGGGATGACTAAAGTAGTGGTTGTACACTTGCTAATAAATGGGAAAATTTGGCAATTATAAATGTATGCAATTGCATTGATATGATAATTTAAATTTTATGTATAAGATAAATTTAAAAGTATATAAAATAAACATTAATTCTGAAAATAATATTACAAATATGATAATATTTATCTAAAGTTTTTATTAAGTTGAAAAAATACATTAATTTATAAAGAACATAATTTTTCCATCCAACTATTAAAATCCTGATTCCAACAAGGCACAACAAATAAATAATTATGATTCAATTTACTATTTCCTCTTTAAATTCTTCATAATCTTCTCTAGGAAACAGATCGAAAGATAGGTTAATCCTAAATAAAAGATGACAAAATTGAACCTTGTTAATATATCATACTCAGCAGTCCCTGAAATTTTCTGACATTTCTAAGACTGTACAGCAATAGTTATTCACTCACTGTTCTTAATTGTTTTCATGACTTTTAAAAAAAAATTTTATTATTGGGGATTCATTGAGGGTACAGAGAACCAGGTTACACTGTTAGGTAAAGTCCCTCTTACAATTATGTCCTGCCTCCAAGAGGTGTATCTTTTAACATCTCTAGTAGACCATAAAAAGTTTCTGGTGGATTCACTGTGTTATCATATAAAATAAGAGTTATCATATTTTTCTTTTTCTATTACAACTCTTGCCAATACCTTTAATGCCTTCAACATCCTCGTTTACAAGAACAGGGTCAAGAAACATTATATCATAGGCCTTCATCTCTAGACCATTTCAGCTACTCAAAAGTAAGGCCATTGTTTAGACACTGTCATCACTTGGAAATTGTACTTTACTAAGATTCTGGAAAATGAATTATTTTCAACTGACACACACATTAATGTGAAGATCTCAATTGCTAGACATGCAGGTTGGTTAATAGGAATGGACTTATTCCAGGATGTACGGGCTCCATGCATCTTGCTGGACTGTTACGTAACCTCCCATATGAAAACTTTCCCTATCACCTCCAAAACTTTCATGTTAAGTCCCTTTTTACACCTCATTATGATACATGTGCCAAAAACTCCTAATACGTTGAGAGATGCTTCCTTTTGTGACAAATTTTGAAAACCTTCTCTAGGTTCAATGCAATTAAATACTACTAAGAACTTATATTCTTACTAGCTCTATTATGGGTCTTTCTTCCAACTGGTCTGTTATACCAAGACATCAAATCTCAAGAGATAGGTAACTTTCCAAAAGTTACACACAAGGCTTCTTCTTCAGAGCTACTCATACATGATGAAACTTGAGGTACTACCTAACCCATTTCTTCATCTGCAAAATCGGAGAATGGACTATACCAAATGTGTGAGAATTAAGTGAAAAGATGAACATGAAGCATCTGTTATACTGCCCTGTATACCAGCATCTGTTATACTGCCCTGTACACCAGCATGGTCTCACTGCTTTAACTCCTGTGGCAGTGCATGGATACCTCGCTGACACATTTCTATACTCCTTCTATACTTTTTGTATTCCTATACTCCCACGAAGATCTCTGCCCTCCTTTGAACTGCCAATCTGATGATCTCCTACAAACTTCATTTGTCTCCCTCCTTAGCCCCACAATCATCTCTCTCATTATTCCTGATTGAGCACCTAGAATTGCTGACTCTGAAACTGAAAATTCCTCTTCATCCTTGACACTACCCGACACTCTGTACTCAGTTCTCTCCTCTCCCTCCATCTTCATCTATATCACTTAGAACTAATATGACCCTTATGCAGTACAGATATTATATTAGCTCCAATACAACACTTCCAATTACTTCCAATTAGCTCCAATACAATACTTCCAATTCCAATTGCTTAGAATTTGCACCTGAGTACCTTACTATTACCTAAAATTCGACATGCCAAAAATAAAGCTCGTACTTTCACAAAACAAGTTCTTTCTCCTGATTTCCTTATACTTATCTATTCTCGAAACTCAGTGTCAACTTTCCCATCCCCTACATCTAATGATTTGCCTCCTCTCCACCCACTCTACCTCCCTCTTTTAAGTGGATTTCACTTTTACTTGGCCTGCTATTACAATCCCGACATTCTTTTTCAGTTGTTTCAACCCCATTCCAAATCTTTCCACAAATGACATCAGATTCTTTCTAAAATACAGATGTGATAGTTCCACTGCTTTAAAATGTCTTTTACTGGGTCGGGCACAGTGGCCCACGCCTATAATCTCAGCACTTGGGAGGCCAAGATGGGTGGGTTGCCTGAGCTCACAAGTTTGAGACCATCCTGAGCAAGAGCGAGACCCCATCTCTAAAAATAGCCAAGTGTTGTGGGAGGCACCTGTAGTCGGAGCTACTTGCGAGGCTGAGGCAAGAGAATCACTTGTGCCCAAGAGTTTGAAGCTGCTATGAGCTAAGATACCATGGCGTTCTATTGAGGGCAACATAGTAAGACTCTGTCTCAAAAAAAAAAGTCCTTTACTGCATTCATGAAGAACAAGATATTTGCATAGCCTCTCTCATTATATTCCCATGAAATACTCATAATTACAAAAGAAAAAAATAGTAACTATAAATGAATAACATCCAAATGATCAAAATTAATGTCTTCAGTAAGTATCAATGAAAATCACATGACTCAAGATGTGATACTCTGGGAAATAAACATTAATTATATAACATTGTAACCAAAAATGTATAACATGAATCAAATCATGAGAAGGTATCAGTAAATATAGAAGAATAAACTGAAAAATGGCCTGTATTCAAAAATGTCATTATAACCAAAGACAAAGAAAGGGTGAGGAACTACTACACATTAAAGAAGACTGAAGAAACATGACAATTAAATGCAATACATGATCCTGACCTGGATCCAGTACCCATAGAAACCTTACTAATGATATTCTTAGGACAATGGGAAAAACTGAAATATAGACTATAAATTATATAAAGGTTTTATATTGATGTTAAACTGCCTGGATTTGATAACTGCTGTGTGGTTAGATAAAAGATACTCTTCTTTTTAGGATATAGAGAGAAAATGAGAATAAAAAAGCAAATGTGGCAGGATGTTAAAAATTAGTGAATCTTGGTAAAGGGTAAGCTGGAGTAAATTATTCTCAGAACTTTTCTGAACATTTGAAATCATTTAGCATAAATGGTTAATAAAATGTTTCATGTTTCTTTATTCCCTATTGAACCCAAAACAAATCCTCAGCTCAACATTCAAGTGAGACTTTGAAACACAGTCTCAGTAGACTTTTATAGCTTTCTTAAATAATTACCTTAAATGATCTCTAATTAAACTGTACATTCCCTAACATTTTTGGACTCTGTGAATTTGCTCATGTTCATGGTTAAAATACACACTCCTCCTCACACTCTCACAAAAATCTTCCTCTTTTCCAGAGTCTACCTTATATAACATTTCAACTACTTTTCAAATCCCACCCAAGATAATGCAGTTTATCCCTAACAACTGAAAGAGCCTAGGTGACTAGAAAACCAGGGGCACCATTGAAAACAAAGGAGAAAAGATGACATGCTCAGTTTAAAACTTGTGGCCTGTGATCCTAGCACTCTGGGAGGCCATGGCGGGTGGCTTGCCTGAGCCCAGGAGTTGGAGACCAGCCTGAACAAGAGCAAGACCCCGTTTCTAAAAAAAAAAAAATAGGTGGATGTGGTGGTGGACACCTGTAGTCCCAGCTACTCAGTATGTTGAGGCAAAAGGATCCCTTGAACCCAAGAGTTTGAGGTTGCTGTGAGCTATGATGCCGCAGCATTCAACCCCAGGGTGACTGAGTGAGACTCTGTTGCAAAAAAAAAAAAAAAAAGTAACTGTGGAACAGGCTAAAGAAAATCAGTTACATGATTAAGAGTCAGAGACATAGCACACCTGTAATCCTAGCACTCTGGGAGGCCGAGGCAGGTGGAATGCTTGAGCTCAGGGGTCTGAGACCAAGCTGAGCAAAAGCAAGACCCTGTCTCTACTAAAAAATAGAAAAACTGAGGCAAGAGGATCGCTTAAGCCCAAGAGATGGAGGTTGCTAGGAGCTCTCATGCCATGGCACTCTACCCAGGGTGACAGCTTAAAACTCTGTCTCAAAAAAAAAAAAAAAAATGAGTCAGAGGCATAATGGAGATTTAAGGGTCATACGCCCAAGAAGAATAATCGATGCCACAAAATCTGTGCATTAACTCAGAGTGAACATGTAAAGAGAAAATAGGACCCACAATTACTCCTCAGACAGCATTCATTTTTAGGTGATACCAAAAAAGGATAAATTAAAAATACAAATAAAATATGGTCATTGAGGCAGGACAAGAGCCATGACATAGCCTGCAGGACGCTAAGAAAAAACTTTGAAGGACCAGTAGTGAGATATTAAATTTGATAGCATGTTCAAAGACAAAGAAAAGTAAAGATACGAATGAAAAGAAGAAAATATAAACTATGGAGAAAGCACTTTCAACAGCATGATGGAGATAGGGCCCAAATAAATTTTTGTTTTGCTTTTTGCTTATTGGGACAGATTCTCACTCTGTCACCCTGGGTAGAATGCTGTGGCATCATTGTAATTCAAACTATTGGGCACAAGCAATCCTCCTGTCTCAGCCTTCTGAGTACCTAGGACTACAGGCACCTGTTAGGATGCCTAGCTAGTTTTGCTATTTTTAGTAAAGATGGGTCTCACTCTTGCTCAGGCTGGTCTCGAACTCCTGAGCTCAAGCAATCCACCTACCTCTACTTCCCCAGAGTGCTGGGATTACAGGCATGAACCACCGTGCTCTGCCCCAAATAAAGTTTTAAATATTGACAAATATTTAAAGTCCCAAAACACTAAATTTAAGGAAAGAAATAGGCTGGAATTAGCAATGGGCATATACTAAAGGTTGGAGAAGGTAGGACATAAAAGAGAAGGAAAAAAATCTATACTTTATCATGGAATAAAAGTTGAACTCAGTAACCACAGGAATATAATTTATAATTATTATTTCTTACCAGATGATAAGAAGATTCATCTTGTATAATTTGAGCCTAGGAACAACATAAAAAATAAGGAAAATTCAAATTGACTTATAGCACTGGTTTTCCCATTAAGAAGTACATATTAAGGAATAAAAGTTACAATATATTTTAAAATGATAATAACTTTATTAAGAAGTTTTACTAATATGACCTAGTTTAAAATATAAGGCAAAATAATGAACTAAAAGGATCTCTTCTGTTAATAAGCTATTTTTGAAAAAAACAGCATATTATTTTTGAGTTTTATTAAATAATCCTTTTAAGATTACTTTAGTAAAAAGCCTGTTATTGAGGCACAAAAAGAACCCAACAAGTTCAAAGTTATGCAGTGATCTGGATTAGCCCTCAGAAAAACGCACAAGATTTTTTGTACATTGCTCTGCCTATTCAAAAATCTTTTTCATTTAAGAAACCCCTGACTACTTTTCTTCTTCCTAAACCCCCCTCCTGCTTCATTCTTCTTAATTGGATAAGAAAAGTAAAATAGGATATTATTAATCTGAACGTACGTTTTTATGCCATTATTGTAAACAATTTATGCTATTATTGATGTAATGCTATATGAATAATGATAAGCTTCCATTTTTTAACAATGCTGACAAGAGTACTCTTTTACTGATTATTTTATGAAAGTATTTTTCACAAAATTAAATACTTCAGGTTTACTGACTATCAAATAGAAGTTGCCATCAAATGACTATACTAAGAAATCACAGAAACATTTATAATAGCATGGACACGCATGTGAAGGACAAAAAATAACTTATGATTTATCAATTCATATGGCACTATTAGTTATAAAAAGTTTGCCCAACTTAATTTTTTAAGAACCCAGAACTACCAATTGTTTTAATAAACACACTAGACTATACCTAATTTTGCTCTCTCCAGAATATCAACTCAATATTGATGCAGCTTTAGAACATGGTTTAATTTATGAGTTGTTTTCCAGGAATGAAATAATGACATTAAGGCCCTAACTCAAGTACAGATTTAGTTAAATGCATTAAATTGGACTGCAGCATCCATGGAAAGGAAATGACACAATGTATAATATCATAGAGTAGTTAAAATGTTTTTCTTTATTAATTTGGATGAATTTTGCATATTTTGCAATTTCAAAATTTTGCAGTTTTGTTTAAAAACTGGCATTAAAATTCACATTTAACAGACCAAGTGCTCAGTAAGCTGCAGGCAACATGCACCTTCTGCACTCATCCACTCATGCCTGCACCTTTGCTCTGTTCTACACTCACTCCTTGGAGATGCTCTGTGCTTTCAGTTATGTTGAATAGTGATAATATGGTAGCCTCATTTCTATAGTTCTGTGACAATGCAACCAGGAAAACTGGTCTCTTGTGAGTTCAGGGTAATTAAAGTATTATAGAGCCACTGTTCTTTAATACAACGAAAACCATGTTAACTTACTTTCACTGGATAATCTTTGGCATTTCAGCCTGAGTCTATATTTTTCATTTTCTTCAAGCATTCTAGAAATGACTTTGTATACTGTATTCCATACTGAAGGCTTTAAAAGATAAGCACAGTTAAGGAAAGCTGAGCAGAAAAGTAGAAATACATTTTTGATGGAGGCAACTAGAAGTGACAACTGTGTTATCATATAATATGGAAATTCATATAATCATTACAAAGCAATATTAGTTCTTAGAGAACTAAAACGTAAATGTAATTATTTCCCCATTATCACTGCTTTCTCTGATCTCTTTTTTCAATTTCCTAGAATTTCTGTAGTATTTAAATTAACTGTCCTGGATAAAGTTTCCTTTTAAAGGCAATGTCTGTAAATTCTTATTTAAATGGTTCCAATGCATTAACTTTTTAAAGGAAATGAAAAACAGTGAATTTCTATTCTGATTTCTATTTTTTAATGCATTTTAGTTTAGTTGAGAAGTATTTCTCCTAGAAGGTACCAAGGCAAAGTTAAAAGAGAACATAGAGTAGAATAGAAAGAACAGGACTATAGAATCAGATAGACCAGGGCTCAAATTCTGGCTTTGCCACTTATCAGTTGCTTAACATAAGACAAGTGTTTCATCTCATCTAGGAATAACTAAATATGCTGGATTTAGTAGAATTATTGAAAAAATATATATGCAAAGCACTTATCTCAGTATCTGGCACATAGTAATTAAAAGTAAATATTGGCTATCTCTCTTTTCTCTACAAAAAGGAACTGGTTCTGGCTCAGCGCCTGTACCTCTACTCCAGAGCTGGCGGGTTCAAATCCAGGCCAGGCCTACCAAACAACAATGACAACTACAACCAAAAAAAAAAAAAATTAGCCAGGGATTGGAGAGGGCGCCTGTAGTCCCAGTTACTTGGGAGGCTGAGGCAAGAGAATAACTTAAGCCCAAGAGTTGGAGGTTGCTGTGAGCTGTGATGCTACAGCAGTCTACCCAGGGCAACAGCTTGAGGCTCTGTCTCCAAAAAAAAAGGAACTGGTTCTTAGAAGAAATATTTCTTAGTACAGTGGGAAGTAGATGCCCACTCCAAACATACTTGGTGCAAATGTTAGTGACTTTGAATGCTATTTTATATCATGCATAGATTTAAATCAAACTCAAATCTGGGCAGTGCCTGTGGCTCAAAGGAGTAAGGCACCAGCCCCATATACCAGAGGTCATGGGTTCAAACCTGGCCCGGCCAAAAACTGCAAAAATAAATAAATAAATAAATAATAAATCAAACTCAAAGCTTAGAAAGAATACAATTTTATGTGTCATTATCAACTAAAAATTTCTTCGAATTGTGTAAAATACATTGTAGCAATGAAAGATTAGGAGAGCACCTGATATTGAATATGTTTAAAACACTCAAGTTACCATGACGTTTGAACAACCAGCAATGAGAATGATGAATGATTCAGCAGTAATGGTTCACCCTTGTCAGCTTTCCTGCTAGAAACTTAATAAGCATTCCTTATATTTGAAAAGAACAATATGACACCAATATAGATCCATTATTCCTTTCTATGAAATCTGTGACTTTCTTCTAATACCACATAATCTATCACAATTTATTATAGTCTATTAAACATATATCATGCTTTGAAAAATCCTTCATTGGGTTACAGTTTGAATAGAATGTCCTTCAAACACTGGAAGGGTTCTTTATGGTTAATAAACATTTCCAAACCCAGTTCCACTTCTGTTAAATTACTTCTATTTTCTCATTTCAGAAAATTAAATTATTCAAAAGATGGAACTATGTTCACTATCTTGAGTATCTTTACACATTTGTATTTAGAGAAGATGATCTAAAATTCAAATATTACTCATTCCTTTTTACAGTAATATACCTTTTTCTTTTTTTTCATTATTTTGGAAGTTTCATTCAATGGTATGGGAAAATCAAACTTTTTTGCTGCGTTCTTCTGGATTAAACCTAATTTTTAAAAAGAGAACAAAAAATTAAGACATATAAAGATTCACAGAAATAAGACCATATAAATACTCTTGAGCTCTCTGGGGTTTTTAATACTTCTTGGTATATTTCTGATCACTGAAAACAACCAAGAAAACTAGAGATAAACAACCTTCTAGTTCAATTTCCTTCCTCTTCTGATTTGTAAGCCAAGTACCAAAAAGGCTAACAGTAGAGAGAAAAAAAAAACAGAAATCATATCTTGCTCAGTGTGTCTGAACAGTCTCCACTCTTCTCAGTTCAACTCTGTATATACATTATACTTCCAACTACACAAAATTACACAAATGTGTCTTATTCTTACCCCTTCAGCCTTTGCACATGCTGATCTGCCTGGCATGCACATATACATAACACACAAACCCACCAGGCAAACTTATACCTGCTTTTCAAAATCACTCACATGTCACCACTTCTCTACAGCCTCTCTTCAATCACACAAAGCTCCACACACAGCATGACTCCTGGAGCACTTGCTTGGTAGCACTCAGTTCACCTTTATATCACGTGTTTCTAATGTGTTTCTTCCACTAGCCTCTGAACTCCTGAAGGGCAATGGCCATGTGTGTCTATTCATCTTTCTATCCACACTAACACATATATAGTAGTACTAATAAAGGTTTTCCAGAGTAAGCTTCTTGATCAGCCACTAAACCATCCTATCTTTCCAAATGTTAGAAGAAAACCTAAGGGCTTATGTGTCCAAATACAAAATTATAAAAAGTGAGCACATGCTCCTGGAAAGTTTTATGTTTGCTCTCCTTTTGTCTGAAAGTCTGGAACATTCCCCATACCCCAATCCCACCCCACCTCATTGATGCCCTACCACCACTCTACACTTCACTTTCTTCTACTCATTCAATACTGAGCTTTCCAGGGACCTTCTCTGATCTCACAAAGCATCTTATGCTCAGTTATCTTGGGATTTATCACATTATCTACTTGAAGAGTATGTTTATTCTTCACCACACATCTAGTATCTAATCCTATAGATATTAGTTACACAATAGATATTTCATTTGTTGAATAAAATATGCTCTAAAATGGCATCTCCCAATCCGTGAGAAATGTGCCACAATTCCGGTTGGGGCACCAATGTAGCACTACAGAACACTAACTCACATTGTGAGAAACTCATTCCAATTCTTCTTCAATCTTCTGATTACACTTAGGAGAAAGTGTGTGTTTAATATGAGTATGTCATTAAGACTTATTTAAAATTTGCTAATTTTCCTTTATGATTACAGAAAATCTTTAACCAACAACCTATTTAGCAAGGATTTAATAATATTGTTTTGCCTTTATTACATCTGTTTTTAATTAATTTCTATTTATGGAAAATAATACAGGTTTTCCACTGAGGTAATGATCTAAAGCAGCAGTTCTCAATCTGTGAGTCACGACCCCTTGGTAACAATGAAAATACATCGTGGCATTAGGAAGGTTGAGTGATCTAAAGTGTTCTAAAAAGAAATTTAGTTAAGAGGAAAATGTACATATTTAAATTAATTAATAGAACACAATGTACAAAGTTATGATTTAATACAAAATAATAAATAAATAAATAAGCAATAGAACAGATACACTGATAGGCACAGGAAAATAAGTCTGGGAAACCCTGCTCTTCATATCTACCCTTCCTACCAAATGCCTACAACCTTTGCAATACTGTATTTGCATCATGCCCAAACATTTCCTGTTTTAAGTCTTACCTACGTAGACCTGCACTCCTTAAGGAAAGTATAGGAAACTTGAAGTCTATCTGTAAGTGCCCGAGTATCTAAAATACATCAAGTATAACGGATGCGAAAAAGAAAATGGAAAAAATTATTTCTTCCAGTAGATACCACAGATTTTGTCCTGATTTGTTCAAGTCTTTCTATAGTCCTTTACCCATACACTCTGACCCCAAACTGTACTTTTAGTTCTTCCCTGATCACTGCCCATCAATGATACATAGTCAGTGCTTTCCTTTCAAGTTTTTCCCACCTATAATTCCCTCCTATGTCAGTCCCAAGTGCAAATCTCATGGAGTTTCCAACACCATGAAGCTTTCACTGATCTCCTTATCCCCAAATTATTTACCACTTCTAAAGCATTCATTTTTACCTCCATGATCACATTAATCATCCTCTATTACACATAAATTATGAAAATATCTCCCAAGTTCTAGGTGGATAGGGAGAGAGCCTGGTTTCTTAGCCTTGTTAGAGGAGTTGCCTGATTTTTCCTGCCCGTATCTCTGAACTTTATTACATTTTCCAAAAGCGTACAAGTTCATCTTCCAGAAATGTCCTTGTCTTTGTAATTTTACTCCACCATTCAAAAATCTTCAGTGACTACACAAATAACATTCTTCAAGGCATCCACAATCTAGTCCAAAATTTGTTTTTTCATTCATTCAGTAATATTTAGCACATTCCCCCTCTGTACTAGACACTAGGCTAATCACTCTCTTCCCTTTAAACCTTTTCTATTTAATGCACCAACCTTTACTGGGCACTTATTCTGTCCCAAATAGTGTGCTAGGTACTCTGCATGCGTTACTTCACTTAATCTTCACAGCAATCCTTTAAAGTAGGAACCACAGAAAAGAACACTGAGAATCAGAGTGGTTAACAAACTGCTAATAAATGATGGAGTCAAGGTTTTATCTTTCTTACTTCAAAGCCTATGGTCCTGATAACCTGTACTGTCCCACTAGCAATTTTCTGTTTGTGTTCCTTAATTTCTTGCCTCTATGCCTTTTCTCTCACTGAATTTGATTATTAAAGCCCTTCTCAGTTCTCTCTCTTTTAGAGGTACACCCACTGGTTTATATCTTCATTATTCACATACAAGTCCCTTGAAAGCAGAATGTTTATCTGATCCATCTGGGTCACTAGTACCTGACCTCGTGTCTGCAATATCATAGATGATAAATCAATGTTTGGATAATTCAGCTTTGCTTCCCATAGAGGGCCAGGCATTTAATGAATGTTCTATAAATTATTCTAGAGCATAAAAAAGAAAGAGAAATCCCACAAGGATTAAGGACAGAAACAAGGCCCACTATCTCCAAGATGACCACTATCTCCACTACTATCCAACATTGTACTTGAGGTATCAGCAAATTCAATTAGACAAAATAAATCTTCTCCAGGCACAGAAATGGATAAAAGAGGAATACGATGATCTCTATTTACAAACATCTCTATTTCTCTAAACCTTTCTATTTCTCTCCAACACATCCCAGGAAAATGAGAATCAACAGAAGAAATCAGTGATTTACTGGGATCTAAAATTAACATGCAAAACCTATACGCTAAGTGAAACAACCCAACCACAAAGGCCAATATATTATATAACTGTATTTATATGAAGTGTCAAAAATAAGCAAATCCTTAGAGAGACAAAAGAGATTAGTGCTTGCTTAAGGCTGGAGCTGTGTGTAAAGGAGGGTGGTTAGGGGGAATGGTGAGGAACTCCTAAATGTGGCAGTTTCTCTTAGGGGTAAAGATATCCCAAAATAGTGTTGTTTGCATAACTGTGAATAGGTAAAAACTACTGACTTATGCACATAGAATGTGTGACTTATATACACTGTGAATTCTAACTCAATAAAGCTTTATTTAAAAAAACACAGGTGATGGAAACGTTGGCTGTGGTGGTAGTTACTAGTGTGTATAAACTCACCAAATCTCATCAAAATGTCTGTAAATTAATCCTTATGAAAGCTGATTTTAAAAAAAAAAATCAATAGGCTTCCTATACACAAATAAGCATTTAGAGGGCACTAGGGAAGAAGAAACCCCACTTAAAATAGCAAAGACGATTATTTTAACACGATATATGCAAAACCTATAAAAGGGAAAGGTTTTTTCTGGTTTTGTTGGGGGGGGGCCGGTCAGAGTCTCAAGCTGTCGCCCTCAGTAGAGTGCGGTGGCGTCACGGCTCACAGCAACCTCCAACTCTTGGGCTCAAGCGAGTCTCGCGCCTCGGCCTCCCAAGTAGCTGGAACCACAGGCGCTCACCACAATGCTCTGCTTTTTATTTATTTAAGATATAAAGGGGTGTGGCCCTTGTCAGGCTGCTGACCAACCCCTGACCTGAGGGGATCTACCTGCCTGGGCCACCCACCTGGCCTCAAAGGGAAAGGGTGTTTTTTTTGGGGGGGGGGAGGAGGAGTTTTTAATTTAAGACATTCCTAAAAGATAAAGAACAAACAGACACCTGTTTTTTTTAGACAGACTACTCAACACAGTCCCCAAGTTGACACTCCACATAAATTAGTTCGAAAGTTCAGTAATCCCAGCAGAGGCCGCCGACCCTCCTGGGGGACCCGGGTGGTTCCTCTCGGCCTCCTGGCGCATCTCCGAGGCCTTCCTTTCCCCTCAGGCAACCCCCTGAGGGGATTAAAGCGCTTCTCTCCCCACCCGGGGGCTGACAGAGGCTGGCGGGCTGGGGACACCAGGCCGGGGCCGCCGCGGTCCCCACTTCCCGCCACTCCGGCAAGATGGCCGCCGGCAGACGTCGCCTGGACCCCGCGTCCCGCCCCCAGCGCCACAGCACCTGCACGTGCCGCCGGCGGCCGGGGGCAGCTCGACGCCCGCCGCCCGGAAAAGATGGAAGTCGCAGGCGCGACGCCAGGTGCTGCGACCGCGGGCCGAGTGCCAGGGCTCAGCTCGCCGGCGGCCCGGACCCCCGGCACCGCCGCTTCCCGCGCCTCCTCCCGCTTGCTGAGGGCCCCGAGCCGCGGGAACCAACGGCCCTGAGCCTGGCGGCCGCCCAGCTGCAAAACGCCGCCACACTGGTGCGAGCCAAAGCGGGTCACGTAGACGAAGCGCGCCAGGTCCGGCCGCTGCTCCCGGCCTGCCGCCCTCATCGCAGCCTGTCGCGCAAGGGCTGCCGGATACCAGGCCCTGAGTTCCCGCCAGCAGCGCGGGACCCCCGGCGTGGGGCAGACCACTGCGCGGACGGGGGTGGGGGGGGCGGGCGGAGCCGACCACTGCGCGGACAGGGGGACGGCGGGGCCAGACCACTGCGCGGACTGGGCGGGAGCGTGGGGCCAGACCACTGTGGGACGCGGCCGACCACTGCGCGGACGGGGGACCGGGGGTGGCCAACCACTGCGCGGACAGGGGGACGGCGGGGCCAGACCACTGTGGGGCGGGGCCGACCACTGCGCGGACGGGAAGGGCTGGGGCCAGACCACTGTGGGGCGGGGTGGGGGGAGTGCTACTCCGCGGGTCGGGAAGAAGGAAGTGGGGGTGTGAGTGAGGCCAGGGCGTGGTCACTCCGGGGCTGGGGTAGAGGGAGTGGGGAGGCCAGCCGCTGGCCACAGGAGAGCTGGAGGGCAGCAGGGGAGCAGAAGACGGGGCGGGGGGCAGACCACTCATCCAGACAGTGGTGCGGGAGTGTGGAGCAGACCAGGAGGGGCAGACCCCTGTGAGGGTGTGAGCTAACCCAAGGAGAGGGTCGGGGCAGGGGACCAGTCACTGGGGGCGCTCCGGGTGGGTGTGGGAGGATTTCCCGGTGAGGAGCCTACTGTGGACCTGCCCCAGCTGGCACGTCGGCCCGATGAGCCTGGGGGCGGAAGACAGAGCCCTTTGCTGCCAGAGAGTTCGTGCAGCAGCTCGGCCAGGCAGGTGTGGTGGTGGAGCACAGTCCCCGAGAAACATCGTGCCGAGGGAGGGTGCGTCTGGAGCCGGGGTCTTCCTCAGGGAGACCTGGATGGCCCGCTGCCTTGTTTCCCTCTCTGAGCCTCCAGTTTCCTCAAATGTAAACTCAACACACTTGAGTTGAGAAGGGAAATCAAAATGAGGCATATTAAGCATCTGATGCACGGAAGAGGTAATTTTCTTAGACTTAATTTTCATTTAATGTTTATTCAGTGCATACCCTATGCGGCTCACATGGTCATTTCTTCACCTTTAAACTTATTTATATAAATAAGTTTCCCATTGACTTTTTAAAAAATTCTTGTCACATTTTATGTCAGAGGAACTGGAGTCCTAAATTGTGTTATGACTTAACCAAAGTAATAGGCGAATGACAGGCGCGTACTTTCTTAAAATAAACCTTAATTATTGAACTATAAATACATGCAGAAAGGTGCACACAGTGAATATACTCACATATGATCCCAGTTCAGAGATGGCACACTGCAGAAACACCTCATGGCCTCACCCAATAGAGTGCCTTTCTCCTTTCCTGGTTTTAAACATCACCAAACATCACTGTTTGACTTTTTTCTCTTGTGTCAATGAGATACGTGTTATTGCGTGAGTTTGCGCATCATTTCAATATGTCGACATTTACTTGTCCATTCCACTTTTGGTGGACATTCGGTTGCTTCCAGTTTGGAGCCATTATTAATAGTGTTGCTAGGAACATTCTTACACATATCCGTTGTGGTACATATGTTATGAGTTTTACACCTTAGTGTGGAATTGATTAGGGTTCAGCTTTAGTTGCTGCTTACAAACAAGTCTCCAAAGTGTTTGTACCAATTTACACTTAACACCAGTGAGGTATGAGGATTTCAGTTGCTCCACTTGTTCAAAACCACTTGGCATTGTCAGTCTTCATTTTAGCCATTCTCCTGGATGTCTGTATTAGGGTTTTCCAAAGAAACAGAACCAGAGGTGGGAGGTGACAGAGAAAAAGGGTGGGGGTGGGGTGGGGAGGGAATACCAGCAAGCTAGAGATCTAGGGAAGAGTTGCTGGCTGCATTGCTAGTCTGAAGATAATCTACTGGCACAATTCCACCTTCTTTGAGTGAGGTTAGTCTTTCTTTCAGGCCTTTGACTGAATGAGGGCCACCCACACTATGGAGGGTAACCTGCTTTACTCAAAGTCTACTGGCTTAAATTTAATCCTACGATTCCTCTACTAGGTATATATCCAGAAGACCAAAAATCACATTATAACAAAGATATTTGTACCAGAATGTTTATTGCAGCCCAATTCATAATTGCTAAGTCACAGAAGAAGCCCAAGAGCCCATCCACCTGTGAATGGATTAATAAATTATGGTATATGTACACCATGGAATATTATGAAGCCTTAAAAAAAGTTGGAGACTTTACCTCTTTCATGTTTACGTGGGTGGAGCTGGAACATATTCTTCTTAGCAAAGTATCTCAATAATGGAAGAAAAAATATCCAATGTACTCAGCCCTACTATGAAACCAATTTATAGCTTTCATATAAAGGCTATAACCCAATTATAGACCAAGAATATGGGGTAAGGGGAGGGAAGGGGAGGGGGTAGGATGGGTGGAGGGAAGGTAATCTGTAGGACCACACCTACAGTGCATCTTACAAGGGTACATGTGAAATTTACTAAATGTAGAATATAAATGTCTTAACACAATAACTAAGAAAATGTGGTGAAGGCTATGTTACCAGTTTGATGAAAATATTTCAAATTGTATATAAAGCCAGTACATTGTACCCCATGATTGCATTAATGTACACAGCTATGATTTAATAAATAAATTAAAGTCTTCCCACGTGAAAAAAAATTATATTAATCTCATCTAAAAAATACCTTCATGAAAACACACATCCTCATCTCCATGATGTTAAGAGGCTAAAGTGGCCCCACACAATGCTATCGCCCCCTCCTAGAAGGAAAAACCACAAAGGGCCTAGATAGCCCTACCCTAAAGGTTCTCAGCAAAAGACCTCCAACAGTGAGGTATATCCACCCTCTATGACCCTATACAAAAAGAGGCCTTGGTGCAGACACCATCTTTGGCTCTGCCCAGATAGGTCTCTTGTCACTTTCATTAATCCTAATCTGAACTTCTCCATTCTCTGGTTTCATCTCTGGGTACGACACTGAACCCCTCTCAATTAGAGTTGGTAACTGGCTCCTTGCTTTGTCTGTTTGAGGAGGTCATGCTTCCCTGTGTTGCTGTTGTTTCTTGTAGATGTGTGTCTGTCTTCACATTGAAGAACTGGTTGAACATTCTAGTCTTTGCTGTCTGGCTTATTTTGGTCTTTTTAAGGTGTATTTGCTTTAGAGCAGCAGTTCTCAAACTGTGGGTCGTGACCCCTTTGTAACAATGAAAATACATCCTGTATCTCAGATATTTACATTATGATTCATAACAGTAGCAAAATTACAGTTATGAAGTAACAATGAAAATAATTTTATGGTTGGGGGTCGCCACATGAGGACCTGTATTAAAGGGCATTAGGAGGCATTGGGAAGGTTGAGAACCACAGCTTTAGAGACTCTTTGCAATTCACCTGTTGAATCCTCTTTAGACTACATCCTTGCCTCTTTTTTGGCACTACATTGTGGCACCTTAAGCCCAGTTTTGCCTTGGATCTCACAAGTATTGAAGTGCTGCCTGTCCGGAATGGAGATAGAGTTCCAGATCGGACCCAGCACTCACACTTTTTGCCGTATGGTGCTGCTAGCAACCATTCTGATTGTCTCCTTTGGCTGAAATAGAGAGCACAACTTTGCTGACGAGGTTGCCAGCTTCGCCTCTCCTTGGTTTCAAGCTGCCCTTAAGGATTTTTCTCCCTTCAGGCACTCCTGGTGCTTCCTGTTGGTTGAGGTTTGAACAGTTTTCTGTTAAGGAAGCCCTTGATGGTGGAAAAGCTAACTAGCTGACTCAATCTCACTTTTTCCAGTGTAGAACCTGAGATTCCAAGGGGAATCTTTTGCACAGCATGGTAACTGGCAGCCTGGAGCAGAGGCTTTATGGATATAGAAGTCTGTTTCCCTTATTGTCTAGTTGAAGGGTTTTTGTTTTGGCGGGGTTTTTTTGTTTGTTTGTTTGTTTGTTTTTTCTTTTTCACTTCTCTGTGGCACTTGAGATCATCTTATTCCCAGATTTGAGTTCTGGAATATTGCCATGATAATCTTGGCACTGGATATTTGTTTTTTGGTCTTCTCTGAGACAAAGTGAAACCAGATTACTCTGCCATTTTGGTAACATCATTCTCTCAAACTTTTCTTCATCCTTATTTTAGGGTATCTGCTACAAGCAGCATATAGTTTTTTTCGTCATTCTATAGTATATTTTAAGCACCATGAAACATTAATATTATATTTTATTCAATCAATATTCGTTTGAGTTGACCCTTCCATTATTTTTATTCATTCTTACATATCAATGCTTTCAAATGGATTCATTTTCCCTCTACCTGAAAATCACCTTTACTTTTTATTAGTACGGTTCTACTAATGGTCAATTCTTTTCTTTTAATCTGATTTTTCTAATTATTTTAAAGGATCCAAGGCTACCAGTTGTTTTCTTTCACCACTGTAAAAATACTCTGTTGCCTTGTTTTTCTGGTATTTC
This sequence comes from Arctocebus calabarensis, assembly GCA_963573935.1. Lineage (NCBI taxonomy): Eukaryota > Metazoa > Chordata > Mammalia > Primates > Lorisidae > Arctocebus > Arctocebus calabarensis. The sequence continues at coordinate 25,971 of CAUYON010151095.1, read as the reverse complement.
TTTTGAGAAGTCAGCCATTAGTCATAGTATTACTCTTTTCAAAGTAACACATCTTTTTTTCTCTGCCTGTTTTTTGGATTTTATTTTTGTCTTTGCTTTTCAGCAGTTTTACCTGGAAGTCACTAGGTGGCTTTCTTTGTCTCTACTCTGCGTGGGCTTCATGGTGCTTCCTAAATGTGTGACTTGATGTCATTGGTCAGTTTTGGTAAATTCTAGCCCATTATTTTTTTCAGCTATTGACTCTGTTTCACTCTTTCTCTTCTGAAACTCCACTACACATGTTAAATCTTTTTACTTTGCTTTTGTATCTCTTGTGCTCTTTTCTGTAGTTTCCATGCTTGTTTCTCTTAATACTTCTGATTATTTCCTACAAATCTATATACCAGTGAACTAATTCTCTCTTCAATACTGTCTAATCTTCTATTAATCTCTGTTAAGTTCTTAATTTCAGTTATTATTTCTCTATAATTTCCATTTCCCTTCTGCTGAGTTTTTCTTCAGAATTTCTTCAGGATATTTCCCACAATATATGAATCGGAGTTATTTTTAATACCCTTATGATAACTGAAATCATTTATTTTTCCTCTTGCTTTTTGGTCTCTGGATTTTGAATCCTCATATGCTAGGGAATTTATTTTAATCAAATACTAGATAGTGCATAATAAAAATTGTAGAGTTTATTTGAGGCTGTGGGTGATACTATCTTTCTCCAGAGAGAATTGACTTTTGTATCCGACAAAGGTGCTTAAGGTAGAGAAAGTTCATCTTAATACTATTTGGGATTGAACTGATGGATGGCTGGGTTCAGTCTTTCTTAAGGCTAGTGTGTATCTTGTTTGATCATAACTTCCTAAATGATAGCTGTTCGGATGTCCCAATTTAAAGTCTAGGGTGTTTACCAAGGCCTTCTTTGAACGGCCCAGAACTTATTTTTGTCCCTTACACCCCATGAGACTTCCTACTTCTCTGCTCAACTTCTCATCTTCTAGGCTGCCACTCACAAACAAGCCAATGCCTGTTGGGGAACGTTATACTGAATATTGCTTGTCTTTTGCCTGGAATTTTGGCCCCATTCACGGTCTTACCATCACAGTAGCTCTCCAATCCTTTTGAATAGCGTTTTTGTAATCCAGTGTTTCATTTTGTTTTTGTAGGAAAGACATCAAATGTGATACAAACTCATTCCCCCTCTCTAGGAAAACTGAACTGAACAAACTGAAGCTCCTGTGCCTCAGGAACCTGTTTGGGCCTGCCCCTCTTGAATAATCACAGAACTACCTCACTGTCCCTTCTTGTGCTCTACAAGAAGTAGGCAGGGGTGGCTGCTAACAAGATGCCCTGTAGGGCAATGTGAGAGCTCCTGGTCCAGACTTTAGCTTAAAGGCCCCTCCTGAGAGTAGCCACCCAGGATCCCTTTCAAGGCAGCTCTTGCCTCTGCCTTGGGCATTGTCTGCAACATGGTCTGAGATTATCTCCCTTATTTAATAGCTTACTTGTTTATTAGGTGTCACCCTACCCCACTCTCGCCCCCACTACTGCTGCATGAAAGCAAGGACTTTCAACTCTTTGCTCCAGCAGCAACATTACCCAAGCATGCCTGGCACACACACAGACATTCCATATTGACTTATTGTATCAACGAACAGATAACTAAATTAATGGTCAAACTGCAGAAGAGTACATACAGAAGGATTAAAGGGACAAAAATCCCTTCCACATAAAACCTTTACAAAGAGCATAGTTGCTCCTTTCCTGACACTTCTCTTCCCAGCTCCACTCCCCTCCCCACACACCATCTCCAGACCCCAACCATCTTCCCATAAACTTCAGCCATCCCCAGAAAAGGCTCATCACTTTATTCCTTCTTGGGGACTTAAGCAATGTCTTTGGTGTCTGCCAAGCAGGCAGTATACTCTGTTTTAGCTGCTGGAGAAGGAGGTGGTCAACCTGGAGTCCCAAGAGTGAGGGTGAATGTGAGTATCCCAACTTAGATCTCTCCCTCAACACAGCTGTTTCTCCAACCTAAGTGCCTTGGGAAAGATAAACAGGAATTTTCCTTGGCTATATACATGCCAAGCTCCTATGGAGAAAAAGCTCTTTGTTTGCCCAATGAGCATGGCTTGAGCCAGACCTTTCAGAACAATTCTCTCCTATGCCCCACCCCACCATCTTGGTGGTCTTTGAACAGAAACCACACCTGATGCTACCGTGCCTCCAAGGGATTGCACCAGCTTCCTCAGATTAGCTCCCACCAGCCCCCTATGGCTCAAGTGTTTTGATGAAAGGAAGCAAGGGCTTCCTTGCTGGCGCATCCCATGACAGTGTCTCCAATATTTCCTTCTACCTACATGGGCTGGGGTCAACACTCAGTACCAGGATGTGCTGCCTCCACCGGTCCACAAAATATATCATCCCCTCCCTACATGGGTCACTCCTATGGCACTAAATACACTTATTATACAATATGTTTATTACAAATTATAATCACCTGTGTACAGCTCTGCTACCCAGAACCAGACTAGGGGGTGGGGGGCAGGGTCTATCTCTTTTTTGGTCCCATGTGTGTCTACTTGTTTGTGCCTGGCACACACAGACACCTGCTGTCTTTCCCAGCAGATGATGAGCCTGACAAAGCAGGAGCATTGTTTTGTTCCATGTTATACCCCAGGTGCTCAGGACAGCACCCAAAGCTTACTAAGGCCAGAGTTCCCATCGCCCTGTGTTCTTTTTTGTTGTTGTTGTTGTTGTTGCAGTTTGGCCAGGCCGGGTTCAAACCCGCCACTCTCAGTATATGGGGCCAGAGCCCTACCCACTGAACCACAGGTGCCGCCCCGCCTGGTGTTCTGTATACTACCAATTAACTTCTGAGCACTTTCTTTGAATTAGATCCGTGCTGGGTATTATGCAGAGTATGTCATTCAGTCTTCATGACCTGAAGTATTTGCAGGTACTGTCATTCTATGAGATAGACCCATTTTACAGATGAGGAAGAAGAGGCGCAGAAGAGATGAAGTATTCAGCCAGAGTCTCGGGGGTGGCGGAGATGTTCTGGAGCAAAGATGCTCCAGCACTTCTCGCCCCTGCTCCAGACCGCCCGTCACAACATCCACCACGCAGCGCTGTAGCTGTTTCTCTCTTCCTCTCTGCTGAGCTTCCAGGGGAACAATTGACCGGAGACGTGGAGAAAAGAATGATCAGGCAGGAAGGAGCCTTTGCAGTTGCTCAACGGACCTCGGCCACCAGGTGGCAGTCACAGCTCCTGAAAACGTCTCTGCCCTTATTTTCTCCCTTTAAGAAGCAGCTCAATTTTTATTTTTACCAAGAAGTTAGCAGCCTGAATTGAAAACACGATTCTCTAATTGAGCTTTCTGAAAATGGCACGCGGGATAGGAGAGAGGCAGACGGGGCGGGCCGGGGGGGTCCGCAGCCCGCAGGGTCGAGGAAATGATCGCCGTGTAAAAGGAATTTCAGTCCACTAGGGAGACGAGTGGCCCCTGCCTCTGCCACCCTCACCAAACAGCTGCAGGGGCGGAGAGGAAGACCAGAGGGCACAGATTCCTAGTCGTGAATGCCATTTGGCCAGCAGCAGTAACAGGGACACCCGTGGATGACTGGCGGGAAAGGGCCTTCCCACCGCATCCGCGCTTGAATCGCTTCCTTCAGCCTGCGCTGGTCCTGCCCCACGCTCCTGGCAGCTTCCAGGGTGCTCCTGAGTGGACAGGGGGGCTGGAACTTTGCTTCTAAGCCGCCTCAGCTTTCAGAAAGCTGACCCCAGGACTCATCTGAGCAAGAACGGCAAGACAATTCCCCTGGGAGTGAGGACGAGAACAAGCGGGAGAGAAGACAATCCCTGGGTGGGATTTCAAGCCACATACAGCCCGGCCTGCTAAACAGCAACGACAACTGCAACCAAAAAACCAGCCAGGCGTTGTGGTGGGCACCTGTAGTCCCAGCCACTTGGGAGGCTGAGGCAAGAGGATTGCTTAAGCCCGAGAGTTTGAGGTTGCTCTACCCAGGGCCACATAGTAAGACTCTGTCTCCAAAAAAAAGATAATTTTTGGAATGGAGAAAATTTATGATATATTTAAAATGTTTATGTTAAATAAATACATGCTATCAACCCTCAAAATAAAATGTATCATGACTGCTTTTCTTGAAAAATTATAGGACTTATTTTTTAAGAGTGTGGGCTACCGGCAGAGGGTGTGATAATAGTATCCAAGTTGACAGGTGTCTGAGGGCTGGATTCTGTTCTAGTCTATGCTATCCAATCATTGGATCTCTGTGGCTGTTGTCTAATCTCAGCATAATGTCATCTGTCTCCATTTTCAGCCCTTTGTGAAGGAAAGGACCACAGGCCCCAGGGGACCAAGCCTGACACTGAGTTTGCTGGAGCTGAGTGGATGGGTGGGGCCTGCCCCTGTGGCAAGAAGGAGAAAATTCTCTAAACCTGGCAGCAGGAAAACAGCATTCTCTCCCTGCCTTGCTGCCTCTCGCTACTAACCCAGCCACTAAACCAACATGCACACACACCTGGGCTCCTGGTTTTTGCACCCAGTCTCTAAATTAATTAAATTGCTGGCGTCACCATTTCTATCTCATTTTCCTTCCAGATCCCCCCTCCAAATCTAAGGAATGCTTAATCAGAGTTAGCAGTGCATCTAAGTATCACTCTTGCTGAAGCTGAAGGATCTTGTGCCCTTTAGACAAGCAAAGAATTTCAATGAGACTGCAGAAGATAGAGAGGGGACTGGGGTAAAAATCTCCCTTTGGAATGGATACGTTCCTTTTGAAAGTTTTGTGTGTGTAGGCAGGTTTGGAACTGGCCTTGTTTCCTTCTGATTTCACCAGGGTTTTGTCTTGGCTGAAGTGTTCCAAAGGAACTGGATTAGTAATGCATTGTAAATTGTGTTTCCTCCCAAAATAGTAGGGCATGTGGGATTCTGCCAACACCCAAGTCATATGCCTGTGTCTGCCTCACTGCCCACATTCCCTAATGTGGCTTCAGTTCTGCTGCTTTTCTCCACTGACACCACCACGACCATCATCACTCACCAGCACTGCCGCCACCCTGTTCTATAGGGTCCCCACTCTAGCTCTGTATATAATCTATTGTCCACACAATTGCCAGGATGATCACAAGTCAGTCCTATCCCTTCCCTGCAGCTACTTTTCAGTGGCTCTCCTTTCTAATTAAAAATAAAAACCAGGCCAGGCACAGTGGCTCAGCCTATAATCCTAGCACTCTGGGAGGCTGAAGTGGGTGGATGGCCTGTGCTCAGCTTGAGCAAGAGAGAGACCCGTCTCTGAGAAATAGAAAAACTAGCCCAGTGTTATAGCGGACACTGTAGTCCCAGTTGCTCGGGAGGCTAAGTCAAGAATGATGCTCACTTGGGCCCAAGAGTTTGAGGTGGCTGTGAGCAATGGCCCTACGGCACTCTACCCAGGGTGACAGAGCGAGTCTCTGCCTCAAAGAAATAAAATCCAAAGTCATTACAACTTAGACAAAGCCCTGCCCTGTGTGGCCCTCAGCTTCTCTGAGCTCAGCCCATGACAGCCCCTTACTCTCTGCACCCAGCCACACTGCCAGTCCTGGCACATTTATCAAACTCAGTCTTGCCCCAGGATATTTGCAGATGCTATTTCCTCTGTCCAGAATATTTTCCCCCTGAGATTTCCACATGGCTGTGTTTGCTTATTATTCAGATCTTAGTTTAAATCTCACCTGTTAGGGAACTTCTCTAACCTCCCAATTAAAGCAGCCCCATTTCTTCCTAATCTCTACCATATTAGCCAGCATTACTTCCCTCACAATGCTCAGCACTGATGTATTGTTATTTCTGTAAGTGTTTACTTGGCGACTGATGATTTTCCTTTTCAGCATATAAATGTCAAGAGGGCAGGGACTTTGCATTTTTTCCCCAGAACATCCCCACTTTGACTAAGATAGTGCAAAAATGTGGTAGATGAATGATTGAATGAATAAGGAAACTCCCTGATATAATTCTTTGTAGATTGACAACTTTGAGTAACAGTTATCAGGTTCAAAATTCAAATGAATGGTTCTGTAAATAAAAGCAATATTGTTTCTTTTGCAAGGCATTATCTCCTGAGAGGAGGAGCCGTTGTTGGGGGTGGCCATCACATTTCACTAAGGCTTAACAAGTTAAAATTACTCTCTAAAATCACTGCAGACACAGCAACACACACACATACACTCACCGACTCAAATCCAGGCCTGTCTTCAGCATATAAATGCCAAGAGGACAGAGACTTTGCCAGTCGCATCCCCAAATAAAAATATTTGCCTAATCATGGCAAATATTTGTTAACGAAATGGATGGATGGATGATTGAATGAATGAGCAAACTCCTGGATAGAATTCTCTCCCTGGGACAAAGGCACATTCTAAAAAATGGCACATTACATCCTCTGAGATGGCCTAGACCTTGTCAGGCGGGGGCAGGTCTGCTTGGGGACAGGGAAGAGGCAGCACTTGCCTCCTCCCCTCCCTCTAGGTCCTAGGTCAGAAGGGAGTGGTTTCCAACTATAACCCATCCAGCTCTGCTGTCCCCAGCCCCTGCCCTCACCCTGTCTTCATTACTTCGAGATCTGAAACTCCTTGGCTTTTGCAAGAACTAAGTTCTTGCTACTGAGAAAGAGAAATAGAAGCATGGAGCTCACCGGGCAGCTTGTCAAAAATGCAATCTCAGGCTACTGAATCACAACCTTCATTTTAACAAGATCCTCAGGTAAATGCCCGAGTGAGGGTGCCAAGGTCTCTTTATCAGGCATTCCAGTCTGGCCTCCTCAAGAAATGTCAAAGCCGTCGGGCCCCTTTAACTGTCCAGCCCCCTGCGGAAGCTCAGCCATCCTCTTCATGGCAATTTTGAGAACAGCTCTGAGAAGGAGAACTAACTTAGGGATCCTGTTAGTCACTCAGTCAGCAAATATTCATTAATCACCTACCACGAGCAAGGAACATGACAGGCTCCAAGGACACAAATACCAGCAAGACAGTATTTGTTGAGTCCAGGACAAGGAGTCAGCTCCATTTTTGAGCTGAGCTGAAGCAAGGAAGAGGGAATACGGGGACAGGCAGATACTTTCCTACTGAGGAAACAGCCTGTGACAAGACCTTGTGCCAGGCAACTTGCATCACAAGAACAAAGAGGCCCAGGCAGAGCAGAGCAGTTAGAGAGCTCCATGGAGGAAGAGTGACAGGCGGGAGGTTGGGAGGAAGCCTTAGGAATGCTGGGAGACATGCAGACTTTATTTCCAGGAATGGGAGCTGCTCAAGGACAGGGAAAAGCCGGATTTCTGTTCCATCCTGGCTTCAGGGGTGGATGGGGTAGGTATTATCTCCAAGATAAAAAGGACACTTCCAAGATACTTTTGGCCAAAAATTGCCAGATCTGGTACAGTAATTATGATAATGGGAGCCCCTAATGTTTATGATATAAATGCTTTGTTCATGATTCTCTTAATCCTTACCTCTATCCAGATAATGCAGAGGCTATTTGCCCCTTCTCATGCATAAGAAAATCAATTCTCAGAGGTTACCTAATGTGGCCAAGGTTACTGGTGGTGCAGGAACAGACACCCCAGGGCCATGTCCCTAATCATGATGACCCTTGGCCTTGGCTTTTGAGCCCAACTTTGCCTACCTCCCAAACCCTGGTGGGTTCTACTATCCTCCATGGTACCCGGGCCCACCTTCACCTATCATCTGCTGTGTATTTCCCCACTTGGCAAAGGGGAAATAATTGAGGAATTAAAAATCGTATTTCCTCAAAGATAATATCATTGCTTTATTGACTGACGGACATAAGGCCTAATTTCTAGCCCCTCACCCCTCTTCCTGCTTCTTTCCCTAAATTAGAGAAAGATTTCGGCTCATCCAAAAGTTTCCAGAAAACCAGTGCCAGGATACAACCCATCTAGAGTTTGTGTCTGGCCTGGTAGCACAAACTCAACATCCTCTGTGCATGACCTCCATCATGGGAGGGATCCTGCTCCTAAGATAGAAAGACAGATAATAAGAGCTGGGCACAGCAGTAGCAGCATGTGACCTTGGAGTCTCAGCACCTTCTTGGTCACCATGGCAACTGTAGCAGGCTGGATGAGATGCGAACCAGAGAATCCACAAGAGGAAGCAAACGTGGGTGAGGGGCATCGCTGGGCTCCTACCTGCACTGAAGCGGTGACCCTGCCTCCCACCCAGCACTTATAAGTGGATAGATCATAGAAACAGCAACAACACTCATTGAGATAATAAGCAGAGTTAACATTTACTGAGTACTTACCCCCTAGACACAGCTCTAACTGTCAGAGCCAGATTGGGGAGCCCAACTTCCAAAGACTATTAAACTTAACTCTTTATTTGGAATTCAAGGGAAAGATCACTAAAATATAAAACAAGCACAAGGAAGGAAAACAAAAGTTCCAGTCCCCTCCCCGAGGGTGACAACTGTATCACTGCAAAGTTGCCTCTGTCAGGGAGAGAGATGAGATTGTCATCAGGAGTGTGAAAGATCTTATATCCTGTTATGGGTCACATGTGCACGGAGAGCTGTTAGCTTTTAGGCACACAATTGCATTTGGTAATCAAATTCCACTTGCCTTTTCTTCTCCCCATTCTCTCTACTCTCTCTCTCTTTTTTTTTTTTTTGTGAGACAGAGTCTCACTTTGTCACCACAGTAGAGTGCTGTGGCGTCAAGCAATTCTCTTGCCACAGCCACCCAAGCAGCTGGGACTACAGACACCTGCCACTATGCCTGACTATTTTTAGAGATGAGGTCTCGCTCTGGCTCAGGCTCGTCACAAACCTACGAGCTCAGGCAGTCCACCCGCCTCAGCCTCCCAGAGTGCTAGGATTACAGGCAGGAGCCACCAACTACGTTCTACCTCAGCCAGCCCTCTGACCTCCCCCACACAAGGGAAAACCTCTAAGTCTGACCTAATAAGAGACTTACGGGACTAAATCTAAGTCCCCACATGCACCCTTTTTAGTTTTAGAATTTCATGTTTGATCTTTGTTAGACTTGAATTTGGGAGAAGGCAAAGAAAAAGGAAGTTGCTAGTGGCCATTTGGCCATGGTCTTAACATTACCCTCAGAAGGACATTTTTCTGCAAATCTAGGTTCAAACATTCTACAGCAAATCAGTACTTCCAACTCTACAGCATCACATCTGTTCAACAACAGATGTGTGTTCCAGAACTCCAGTTCTCTAAAATTGTCAAAAGCGTCTTCTCGTTATGTATATGAATATATATATATATATAAAATCAAGAATATAAATTCTCTGCAGAAATGTATTTGCAGGTTTCTGATATCCTAGTCCAAAGCAAAATGATCAAGTGCTGTCTGAAAATTCACAAGGACACATGAGTAAGAAAGTCTTTCCCCGACTCCTTTGGATTTCAGGACTATTTTTGTGAGATTACAGAGGCTGTGCAGAATGTCAAAAGATGAGACGCATGAGAAGAGGCTTGCTTTTCTGTATGTGTATCTGTATGTGCGTGTATGTGCTATTCCTTCATAGTTCTGTAGAAAGAAGTAAAACCCTTTCTCCTGGAAGGGAAAGTTCTCTGAGTCTAAAAAAAAATCTGATGTCTATATGTGTCTACATCTGTCTCTCTCTCTCTGTCACCTATTCACCTACCTACCTACTCATTCACCCATTTGGCTAACTAGATATCCTTTTTTTGGCACACAGGTGATTTTGATTGGTTGGGCCACTTCCTAGGACCCTGTCAATTTGGGGGATGACATAACTACAACAAAAAGCAGCTATCATGTTATTATTAAAGCTATCTGTGTCAAACAAAATAAAGAGTAAATGACCTTTAAATGGGTTCATTAAATGATGTGAATCCTCTCAGTGTAACTTCTTGGTGAGTTTTTAATCAATGCAAGGGGAAAAAATAAAATTTTGAGAAAAACTTATTTTTGAAACAGCATCTCCTGTTTCACTCTGTTGCCCTGGGTAGAGTGCCATGGCATCATAGCTCATAGTAACCTCAAACTCTTGTTTTGAACAATCCTCTTGCCTCAGCCTTCAGAGGAGCTGGGACTGTAGGAATCCACCACCACGCCCTGCTCATTTTTCTATTTGTAGTAGACACAGGGTCTCTCTCTTGCTCGGGCTGGTCTCGAACTCCTGAGTTTGAGGGATCTCTCCATCTCAGCCTCTCAGAGTGCTAGGATAATAGGCATAAGCCACCATGCCTGCCCTGATAAAATTTCTTAAGGTTCGAAATTTTTACAACTTTTTGTTTTATCATCCTATCTCTGTATTTTCCAATGTGTCTCTCACACCCAGATTAGGTTTAGGAATAGAACTTTTGTCTTAAAAATGAAATGCAACTTTTCTTTTTTTTTTTTTTTAAATCCTTATCCTGTCCATTGCTAATCCATCATGGTTTATAGGGGAAGGAATTTGGATTTGGTAGATGAGAATTGGGATCTAGGCTTCACCGTGCCCTGGATGTGTGGCCTTGGCCAAGTCACCTACTTTTGCCATGAGCCGGTTCTATATTCTATTCAATACCTCATGGGGATGTTAATCTTTCCTAATGAATATAAGTCCCTGATATATAACAGGTATCCATCAATTACTAGTTCCCACTTTCATACCAAATCATTCAGAAGTGTCAAGAGTCATCCCATAAATAAGGCCCTTTCATGTCCCCCACCCCCACCCCTACTCTCCACCTCCTCAAGGCAGGTCTTTGCAATCAAACCTTCCACCGACATTTAAGCACACAAGGGGCCACACGACTTTCCCCTCCATTCCTCCAAATAAAGAGGCTTCAGGACTTTATTTAACCCTCCCTAAAAGCTTCTATTCAGCTTCACAGATTTGTATCACCAGCAGCCTTCCCAGCTCTTTCTGGGTAACTTATTGCAGAACAATTTTAGTGGGTCCTGGGGAGTCATTCCTGGGTATATTTGGTTCTTTTCTTTTTCTCTCTTTTGATATGGTATGGAGGAAGAAGAGTCAAAAATAATCTCTTTAAAATGGTGACATTTGCTTGATCACATTGACATTTTTAAGGTATCAAAGCTCTGTTTCCTGAAATAGCACTCCAATGAAAAGGATAAAGAAAGCTCCAGCTTAGCTTCTGGTATTTGTAGTCACTGATTCACCATCCCTCACCCCCTATCTACCCACAAGCCGTTTTTCACTGACACATAATCAGATTATATGCAATACAAAACACCGGTGGTTTGCTCACATTCTGGATTTGGACACTGCTGTTCATTTTTAACTTTCTTGAGACAAACTGTACTTTTCCAACTCTGGTCACCATGCTGAATCACAATAACACACTTTTTCCAGACAGCCAACAATGACACCAATTTGACTAGAGAAAGATTAGAACTTAAAATATCCTGAGAAAACTCAAAGCATGCCAAAACCAAATGTTCTCTAATAAGAGAGACTGAATGGCTACTGATAGACAAGAGTTGCACCTTGTGGGGCACGAATGTTCACTTTCTGGATTCTTAGAGTTTATTTCATGCAAGTGTTCTCTTTTCTGGAGAAGGGCTTTAGGGGATGCTAAGGGACATTTGCGAAAGGAAATTTTAAAGGTGGAAATGGTATGAATGATCAGAAAGATAGAAGGGCAGGTTTCAAGTACAGGCTGCTCGTCTGAAGCGACATTTGGGATACTCCTGAGACACAGGCTGTGGCGAGCCAGGGAACAGCACAGTGAAGAGCACCAGACTCTGCAGAGTTGGCTTCTCTTTTCCCTTCTTCTTGGGATACGAGTAGAAGGGGAAGGGAGTTAAGAAGATGTGTGAAAATAGGACAGAGGTTACAAGCTGGGGCAAGAACTTAAAACTCGAGTAAAATGAGTGTGGATAATAGAAGCAGCTCTGGGTGGGTGTGACAGGTCCAAGCCCCTTTACAGGGCACACGTATGGATGACAAAAACAAATTGAGGTTTTTCAGGCTTGTTGGCCCCAATAAAAATACTGAAATGTTCTAGTTGGCATATCCCCAAGTGTGCACCACGGGATTCTATGTAACCTGTACACTGGGTCTGTCATAAAACAAATTGGCGGAGGGGGCCACTGTCAACAACGTAAATAGGTTTCTTTACTGCACAACTTCTCAGAGCGTCAATAACCTTAACAAGCACTATTTTGACTTTTCTAAGAAACAGCTTCATTTTCGAAGCTGATTGAATGATAAAACATGGTATGTTGTTTTCTCAGTGGAAAGAACTGTCCTACTATGAAGATCACCATTTGGGGAATAAACATTAAAGTTTCTTCTTGTTTATTGTTCTGTCATTACACACTTCAGAAAATAATTACCCCTTCAATGTTTTTAACTCGCTTCATTGATATCTTTCATCTTCCTTAATTTTTTAAATCAGAAATTTGCTTTCCCCATGAGTTTTTGTAAGACTGAATATTTCTCGATCTTAAAAAAAAAACCCACTAAAAAATCACCTACCTTAGCTCTGAACTAGGGGTGGACATGAATCCATTGCCAAAAGAGGTTATGAGATGACTTGACTGGTAAGAACGGGTTAGAGAATTTTCCTTGTTCGGGGCTTTAGGTAAATAAGGAAATACAGCCCAGGGAGCCCTTCACATCTTTCCCAGACTTGCCATTCTGTGGTTTAACCTACCCAGAGTATTGCACCTACATATTACATATTTCAAGATAGAATTGTAATATGTACAGTTGATCTACGTAGTCTCATTCGCCTAAAATCAGTATTTTCTAAAATAAGCTGAATATACTCATGTTATTTTTTTTCTCTCTCTTAAAATACTGAAACCATCCCAGAATGCCTAGGGATATGATATAGGTGTAACCAAATGCCGCCCACATCTCCAGTGTCCCTGGGGCTTCCTCGGGGCCCTTCACTGAACTTTTTTTTTTTTTTTGTAGAGACAGAGTCTCTCTTTATCGCCCTCGTTAGAGTGTCCTGGCATTACACAGCTCACAGGAACCAACTCCTGGGCTTAGGCGATTCTCTTGCCTCAGCCTCCCGAGTAGCTGGGACTACAGGCACCCGCCACAATGCCCGGCTATTTTTCTGTTTTGCAGTTTGGCCGAGGCTGGGTTTGAACCCGCCACCTTCGGTATATGGGGCCGGAGCCCTACTTGAGCCACAGGCGCCTTCACTGAACTCTTAAGGTTTGGGTATTGCCAGATAAGAAGGGGAAACACTCCAGCCAAAACTTCTGTGACCTGATACTCTTGGGGGATCCTGAGCATTGTCAACCCCACACTCTACCTCAGAAATCCCTTTAGTTGGAAGAGTCGCCTGTGGGGAAAGACATTTTGAAGCACGGGGTATCACAGTCCCTTTGTCTCAGGACAAGAACTGCTACTTCCAGCTTTGAAAATACTGCACTCCAGGTTAAGAAAGACATCAAATTTGACAAAAACAGGATATTCTCATTATTATATTTGGCTATAATAAATCCTTTAATCAATTATATTTGGTTATAATAAATCCTTCAATCAATGTTTGAAAAGATAGTTTAAAATATAGATATTAATATGTTATAGTATTTGATAATCCACATGATTAGTGGGTAAAATCAGACATTTTCTTTCTTTAAAAAAAAAAATTTTTTTTTAAGATGGGGTCTCACTGTGTTGCCCAGGCTGGTCTTAAACTCCTGGCCTCAAGAGATCTTCTCACTACAACCTCCTAAAGTGCTGGGATTATAAGTGTGAGTCACTGCTCCTTGCCTTGTTAATATTTTCAATTGATTGGCCGGCGCCCACTAGTACAGTGGTTATGGCGCTAGCCACATACACCTAAGGTGGCGGGTTCAAACCCAACCGAGGCCAAATAAACAACTGCAACAAAAGAATAGCCAGAGATTGTGATGGGCGCCTGTAAGTCCCAGCTACTTGGGAGGCTGAGGGAAGAGAATCGTTTAGGCCCAAGATAGTTTGAGGTTGCTGTGAGCTGTGACACTACGGCACTCTACCAAGGGTGTCAGTCAGACTCTGTCTCAAAAATATATTTTTTCAATTGACATGCTATGGAGATCAGAATCCCAGAGGTCATATCCCTATGACACTGGAATCTAGGGAAGAACTGGGAGTTGAAAGTCAAGAGACTTGTTTTCAAGTCCTTTTGTAGAATGGCCAGAAATCAAGGCTCTTTGTTGACAAAGACCCAAAACCAAGCCTCCCACACACTGTCTTCATTAAATAAACATTGGCTCTTTAATTTTATTGGGCAGTGGTCTTAAACTGGTGACCAAATGCTTAGATCCTGGGCTGACGCATTGTGTGCACATTGAAGGCTGCCAATAAAGAGAGCTCTGCCGGGCAGTGGGTAAACTGATAGTACAGGCCAAAGACAAGGCCACCCGCTGACATCTACAGGCTTCCGTGAGCAAGGCACATTTGCCACGAGCACTCAGATGACTGAACATGTTTTTGTTCTGCCTCGGCTCAATAGTACACTCCTAATATTTTTAAATATCAAAATCATGGAAGCATCATCTACTTATGTTGAAAAGAAATAAGTGTATTAAAAGAAATCTGAGTTAAAAGTTTTATTCATTCAACATCTCACATTACAAATATTTAAAAATTATATGCATACTGGTATAAATAGTCATTTGCAAACTATTTAATAACATTAATTTTCCACTAGCACTTCAACAAATGAACTCTTTTAAAAAAGGAACTGTGTTATATAACTTAAGAGTAGAACATACAAAAATAGGAACTTAACGTGAAAATGACTTTAATAAAAAATGAATTACCCTTATTTAAAATGCTATAATAAATACTACAACCTCCCCATACACAGTAAAAACTATATGGAAATTCAGCCAAGTAGTACAATTAACTGACATACTTAAATAACTTTTCCTTCTGATAATATGAGCAATACACTGGAAAAAAAATTAGGGATTAGTAAAAACTAGACACCCACTTGCTAAAAGTTTCACTTCCAAAAAATATAACAAAAATCTGATGAAAATTATAAAAACTAATTATACTTTAAATTTTAAAAATATAAAAAATAAAACAGTTGAATACAATATTGTCCCGATTCTTACAATGCTATCAATCACAGTAGCTTTAAAATAAGATAATAAAATAAAGCAAATGACCAAAACCTCTTTTATTCCATTTTTAAAAATAATCTCAAATTTACATTAGTAGAAAGATTGATTTCTGATTCTTTTCTTTAGAAACACCAGCAAGAAAGAGGATTACTCTTAACAGTAGAAAATGACATTTTTAAATGTCTGCAATTAAAAACAAAGAATTACACTGCAAAGATCTTTCAAAAGTTTGAAATAAGTATTGCACATAACTTGAAGTTAACTTGCCACAATTCATCACATTCAAGTTTTAAATCACCTTTTAACAGAAGATTCAACTCTTCAAAACAAAAGGGGTGAATTATCAAGTCTTTCCAACAGCACTCTCATAAAATGCTAAATTCATTCACTGCAAGTTTTATTTGCATTCTGCAGAGGTCTGTGTATGGAGAAGTATATATATTATACCAAAGCGTGGGGACCAGAAAGGGAAAGGAGAGGGTTCCTTTACATAGAAAATAATCAGAAACACTTTATTTTACATTGCAAAAATAACCATGTAATTACTCTGTAACTACATTGTAAGTACATGGCTGGTGCCATGCTAGTGCGCTAGAACTACATGCTTGGTGAACTGAAGTGACACCCTAAAATCTGTAAACTAATTACATGTTAATTATGTTTGAGTTACATGGTAACTCCCAACTACAATCCCATGTAATCTGAAGGACATGTAATCAATAAAGTTCAGAGTAATAGATAATCATTGTTTATGCCCTGTAAATTGAAGTGTAACCAAATAATCTGTAAACACGCTTGTCACACAATCACAAGTAAATATTAGTAGAATAACAATTTCTTACATTAGTCATGCATACTAACATTACACACCTGTCCCACGGCAGGCTATTTTTTCTTATATATAATTTAAAAGAGCAGACATCTCTGAATCGAACACTTAACATCAATTTATTAATATTAAAAATGGCTAAACATTCACCAAAAATGTCTGCGTTTTATGAATAATTTTAAAAACTTAGTAAGAAGCTGTAGACAATTTTGTTATTTTAAATTTCTACCCTATGCTTATGCATTTAATTTTTTTTTTAAGGAACTACAGTGTTATCTGTCATTTTCATGCGAATTTTTTTTTTCATTAATTTGTGACTTTACATAGACTATTTCTTAAATTATAGGTACACCAATAGCTGGTGCTGGGGAAGGATGTTTAAGCAACATGCTTTCTCTTCTCTGCAGACTCTAAAATAGCATTGCCAGTGCACAACATTCATAATTTAAAATGTATGCAGAGCACTGAAATGTATAAAAAGCAGAATATAAGAAAATAAAATTTATTAAAATTATTTATATTAAAAAATGAAGTATATGAAGATCTCTCAGTAATAAAAGTACAAAAAGCTACTCTTTGCAATATGAAAAATTGAGGTATTGCATAAAGAGATATCCCGTCAGTGAAAAGTGTGCCTAAAAATGTTCACTGTTGGAAAAACAAGATATACAAAAGTAGTGCATAACAAATATACATTATGTGCATGACAAAATAAGTTAGCTACAAAAACACTGTACCGAAATTCAGCAGGTCATGTACAAAGGGAAAAATTATTATTCAAAGCTAAGTTCTCAAACAGTGTTATTTCTTGTTAACTCATCACACCTGTTTACTGAGTAGGAACAGCACAATAGCACACCCCAAGCCACCTACAAGCATTTAAAAGAATAAGAAGAGGCAAATGAACATTCCAATTAGAATTATGTAGTTCAGGAGAAAAGAAAAAAAGTCCCTGACCAGCTACACAAGAGCACCCTCCATTCGCATGACTGCTTTCAAAATTTGCAGGGAATTCTTTAAAAGCAGCTCCCTTTCTACGTCTGACTATTAGACAGCAAATGCCTCCATTTTGACCTTTGGAACTTAACAGGTACAGTTCATTAAAGCCTGCATTAAAAATAAAGGATTGCTTTTCCTAAAGATCACCAGTAGGGGTCATCAGCCAGGTGGTTCCACAGCAGTGCTGGGGCAAGTCTTTGGTTTTGAAGGATCCAAGATGGTACTGTTAGGTAGCACAACTAGCAAGATTGCCATTCAATTTTTTTCCTCAACTCTTTAAAGTTTTGCCCACTGATGATAATCCTTTTAATGATGGATAGGGCATTTAATAAGACAATGTCAATTAAAATAAAAGTTACTTCCATGACTAGGGCTTCAAGGGACTATTTTAAATTTACCCCTGAAGCATACTGTTCAACACATAATGCCTTTCAAAGCTAGAATTTTATTTATAATAAAGCATGCATTACTTGATGAAGTTGGCACTTCAAACACTGACTATGTCCCATGCTAAATTCTGAAACTGTAATGTTATTTTATTTTATAGGAAGAGTAAGATAAACATACGTACCTTTGCACAGATTTACACAGTTACTTAATTCGACAGTGCAAAACACTTTGCAACTACTTAACTTTTTTAAACTTTTCTTTCATTTTCTATGTTACAACTAAATTACAGGATATCCAAAGTAACTTTAAATCTAAAAGTAAGCCAATCAGCAGCCAATTTGTACCTTGGTTTTGTCTTCCAGTTTTGGCTACAAGTATTCTGTAACGCAAAATCAAAAAAGATATCCTTGAGGCATCTCTAGGGCTGTTTTGCTGTTTTTTTAACGTCAAAATGGAGAGCAAAGGCTGACACCTGGTGAGTGTTAGTAAATTTGGAGATAGAGGTTATATATAACATCAAAAATAAAAGTTCTACATTTGTTCTTCAAGAGAGGAAATGCTGGTTTTCCCACCAGTTGTCTCTGATTCTAGCTTTGGTAGGTTTCCTGGGGCTATGACCAGATAAGTAAGTTAAATAAATAAGTGCACTCCCCTCAGTAGTAAGTTTACCCAATTTTTGCATTCTGAAGTTTTTTAATTGCTTAAAAGAAAATAAACCTAGCTCTGCCTACTTTACTATTTTTTCTCATGTGGTAGTAACATTGAGGGATAATGAAATTGTGTTCAGCCTCAAAACCCTTAAAATTAATTATAATGCTGCTCAACCTTGCTCATGCATTTGTTTGCTTTAACATGCTCTTTCCTGTTAAAAATGGTTAACTTCCTCCCTTGCTGTTAAAGGAATAAAAAGGGGATGGAAAAAAGAGATAAAAAAGATGGAAGAAAAGAAAGGAAAAGGCAAAAGCACTTCCCTGGGGGAAAAACTGTGTCAGATAGACTGATAGTGTTATTGTTGCATGGTTATTTTAATAAAAGTATTCTTATATGTTATATTATTAACAATAATTTAATTAAAAACCCAAAATACTCTATTGTTTCATTTCTCTTTTAATATTTCTCTCTCTCCTCTAAGAAAATGTTGCAGGAAGTTTGGATCCTCTTGGTCTCTAGCAAAACAAGAGAATGAAACTTCTATGCAACATGATGGCAATACGAAAAAGGAGTTCATACATATCGTTTGCAGTGACACAGAATCTACAAAACACCTATATTATAGGTCATTCTTTTCATTATACTATTGTTAAGTTACAGACTGCTACAAAAGGACATGCCAGCGTGAAGAGGTTGAGGAAGGGGTCAGAATTAACAGAAGAGTGCACTTATTCTGAGGCCTGAAAATGAGCACTGTAGTTATCCTTTAGTTCCAGCGGAATGAAATATGCCGAGGGCGGTCACCACCTTCCTTCACCAGGGGCTTGTGGAATTCCCTGCCAGCACGAGAATGGATAGCAGCCCAGCAATATTCACAGTAATACTGCAGACAGGTAACATTAGCACAGAAAAACGGAGCAAATTTTCCCCCGCAACGGGCCCCCTGACATTCATCACATAGCTGATCATCCAAGACATATGGCTTAACTTCCACCTGCAATCAAAAATAAAAGAAGGGAGTTTACATTTGTCAGTGATGGGACCAGGTAATGCTTACCACATGTGTATATTTCCAGCCATGCTGTGAGTGAATCTGTTCCCAGGTACCCAAGAAGGAAGAACTAAGAATTCATTTATTGAAAAGAGGTCTTCTTATGGAGAGAGCTTCTCTCTCCCCACTAGAATTCTCTCCCTCTACCTGGAGCTTTAGTGTTTTCTATAAATAAATTTTGTCTTACCACTAGGGGGTGGGGGGGAATAATGTAATGTAGAATAATAAAATACATGTTAAAAAAAAAAAAAAGAAGAAAAGAGATCTTCTTTAAGAATCTTACGAGGCTTTTACATCTATCATTTTACATCTTTGTCTTATTAAATAAGTACTCTTTGAAGGAAAAAAATGGACTTCACCAGAAACCATAAAGTGAAATTAATTGTTTAGAACACTGTGAGATTGAACATACAGGAAATTTTTCATAGATACAAACTTTCATTTTAACTAGTGTAGCTGAATTTTGGCCATATGTGGAATCATACATTTAAACAAAACCAACTAAGAGGATCCTCATTCCACAAAACAGTAGTTCAATATTCAAATCAGCGGGAAGATGCCTGACTCTGCATCACGGACTTCTGAGTTGTTGCAAAGCCTTGTTTGTGGTTTCTATTTATACTGCACACATCTTAAGCAATAATCACAAACCTGGAACTCTAGTGAAACAAGATGCAGCCTTGGTACCACAGTCTAAAACCTTGCTTTGTTCTTTGGCAGTAAGAATGGTTTACCTGAGTCTGAAAGCCAGAGGGAAATTGATAAAATGGGGTCTATTCCAGAGTTCAATTCGCCAACCTGTCATTTGAACCACTGAAGCATTAAAAATCACTTCACTGTTAATTCACCAGCTAGAAAAGAGGTGGTTATTTTTAGTATTGGAGAAACTAGTGGGCGAAACTCCCTTACACAGGGCTTTCACCACCACTGGTGCCATCTGATTCTAACAAAGAATCCGGAGAAAGGCTAGCTGTTAACAGAAGAGTGACATGGAGTCGAAAAGGAGAAGGAACAAGGAGAGTACAGGCCTTTCCCTCCTAGGCCAGTCCATGAGCAAGAACGCTGAGGAAAAGATTTCACTGCAGAGGAACACCGTCAGCCTGAATTTGTAATGACTGACCCCACAGCTCTGAAATTGATGTTAGGAAGCTGTGAGATGTAGCTATGTTAGAATGCATAAAAAAACAAGTAGGTATGTTAACTTATACTGCAACCAATCCTGTCTCTTTTCCCACGTTTATAATAGAATACATACCTATCTCTTTAATAGATTCACAGTATTGTAGGAAGACTACCATTACCTTAAATTGTTCACTGCCACTCAAGTAGAATATATATGATGTGATACAGGATATACATGACATGAAGTAGAATATACATGTAGAAACTTGATCTTTTCTACATCCCGAATTGAGAACAGCACAATAAAATCTATCAATAACGACTGTTTTGAGTACAATGTCTCAGAGTGTTGGATATCAAAGTCAATGCTAATAAAAGTGCCAGTGTGCCATGGAATAAGGTTATACCACAATATAAATTTATATATTGCTTCATCAAAAAGGTTCTTCCATGAAAAACAAACTGTCAGCTGAACTAAACACTGTTTTTAGTAATGTAGCCGATGCACATTCTGGTATATTCTATCTTACCACAAACTAGTAACAATCTGGTAGGCAGTTCACTTGGAGTAGGGCTAGTATAAGATACAGTTCTATCTGCTAGAACAAACTTATGAAGACAGGGACTTCTTGTTCTGGGCATGGAAATGTTTGTTGAATGCATGAAACACAAAGCTAAGAAATCTGTGAATATAATTCACTGAGAAATATGACTTTCTAAAGTAGTCATTATGTACCAAATTAAAAAAAAAAAAGATCTCAAGGACAGTCATCTTTTTATACCTGCTATAACATAGGGCAAAGGATTCAGGAAATCCTGAACGTTATATATAGCAGGTATAAATATTGATACTTGATGTATATTAATATTTACATATACCAGATATAAATATCTAAATTTCTTAAATGACTGACTGAATGAATGGATGAAGTGATAATTTAGGGAAGATTAAAATAACTCAAGTAAACTAATTATAGCATTCTGGTTAGGCTGCTCAAAAAGAAATAAAAGAAATTCATAAGAAATTCATAAATGTATCATATAGCATATATCTAAATGACTATAGCCCTGTCAGCTGTCAATTTACTGTCATATCAAATACTCCCATTCTAACATTGGTAATGACATAGAGGACTATTTCTGGAACCTGCAAAAATGTAGTCTACGACTTACCCGTTTATCTATCTCTCCGTGCTGCAGCTGAACAAAGCGGGCACTGATAGCAGCTATGTAACTCTGTTGATTAGAGAATGCGACTCGCCCAGCTCCTTTTGGGTATTTTAGCTCAGGGTCAGTATCAATACCAGCATAGCACACACCTCCATACAGCCGATCCATTATCATTGCAAGCTCCACTAAACAAGAAAGGAGCAGAGAGGGTATGTGAAATAAGGAAAATTCATCTGGTTTACAATGGTTTTATCAAAAGCAATTCATTTGCACTCTGAGCTCACATCATTATAATAATTGCTAAAATCAAAAATCAAATTTATTACTATAACCAGTTGTCCACTGTGTTAATCTTTAATTTTGTAACTATGGGCAAGGGCTTTGCTAGGTACTGTACAATGCTTTTTTTTTTTTTCAGGAGCTGGGTTTGAACCCACCACCTCCCATATATGGGGCCAGCGCCCTACTCCTTTGAGCCAGAGGCGCTGCCCAGCTCTCATTTTTTTTTTAATTGTAAAAATAAGCATTTATTACAAATGAATTTCAGAGAAACTTGCCTGTTAAAACACAGCTAATTTTGACAACAGGCTGTCCGTAAATAGTGTGATTAGGAAGCAGGAATATTAGTTAACAAATAATATTATACCCACCTCTGCAGACACATCACTGATTATCCTAGAAAATATTAAGGCAGCTCTAAGGACTTCTGACATAGCTCTAAGTTTGTGGCCTGCTTTGCCTTTCATGTTTTATTGATTTCCAACTTTAAAAGTATAAGCATAAAGGATAACATTTTATAATGTTGAGTAACACATACATTTTAGAAAATTTCTTCTCATTTTATGTAGTGTATGGAATCTTCCTTTCTGAGTCTATGTATTTTACCTTTATGTTATTGTTATTATAAAAGTTTATATTACCAACTGTTTAAACCCTGAAGACCCAATTATCCTTAAATTTTTCTAAAGAAAAGATATCCATCCAAATTTTTTTTTTTAAGAGACAGAGTTTCACTCTATCGCCCTCAGTAGAGTGCTGTGGCATCACAGCTCACAGCAACCTCCAGCTCTTGGACTTAGGCAATTCTCTTGCCTCAGCCTCCCAGGTAGCTGGAATGACAGGCATCCACCACAAAGCCCGGCTATTTTTTGTGGCAGTTTGGCCGGGGGCTGGGTTCAGTTATACCGCCACCCTTGGTATATGGGGCCGGTGCCCTACTCACTGAGCCAAAGGTGCCGCCCCCATCCAAATTTTTTTAACATTGCATCTTTGGCCTTTTTTCTGAAAAAGTGTAGAGGTTAAGGTTAATAAAATACTTTTTTTTTTTTTTTGTCACCCTTGATAGAGTGCCGTGGCGTCATAGTTCACAGCAAACTCAAACTCCTGGGTTCAAGCAATCCTCTTGCCTCAGCCTCCTGAGTAGCTGAAACTACACATGCCTGCCACAATGTCTGGCTATTTTTTCTATTTTCAGGTCAGACGGGATCTTGCTCTTCCTCAAGCTGGTCTCAGGCAATCCACCCGCAGGGCATCCCAAAGTGCTAGGAATACAGGTGTGAGCCACCATGCCTGTCCAAATACTGAATTTTTTTAATGTGCAAAAATGTAACTCTGTTTTTTAAAGCAAAAAAAAAAATTAAAATGTGGCACCATTCCAATATTCAATTGCCAATAAAAATAGCAGCAAAAAAAAGATCTAAGCAAATCTTAAATATGGCAAATTTATAATTAGAACACAGTGCAATGATTTGATTATAGCAAGAAAAAGAAGCTTAATTTTGCAAAAGAAGCCAAATACTGCATTATATTGAATACTAAGCAAGGAACCATAATTAATCTTACAAATTCTCCAATTGCATGATGACTTTTGAACAGCTAAATATAAGCCTCATTTTAAAAATTAACTGCCTATTCAACAAAGCTAAGTGGAACAAATACATTAATCCAAATTTACATTCTAGAATGCCGGAACAAAGAGGAGACATTATTCAAACACGAATAAGAAAGTTCTATCCTTTTTCTTCATACGTGTGATCAGGTTGCAAAGGACTGTTTTCCTCTTTGCTCTTCCTAAACTACTGTTTCTGGCCTCGTCAGGAATCTGCTTTGCTTTTCCAGAACCTTTAGAATTCTGAAGAATTCTCCAATTCCTTTTTGCCACTTGGGAGGTGGGCTCTCACAAACTGGATTCCCTCAGGCATATTTATTTTCGGCTTTTCTCAATGAAAATGACACAGAATCAGTGAGAAAGATAGAGGAACCAAGCCCTTTCTCGGGGGCTCAAGAAGCCACCACGTCTCTGTAGGTGCCAGGGATATTGTCTGCTTTATGTTCAAAGGGGAGGAGACGAGAGTAATGAACTGATTTTCCTGGCGAGAGTGATTTACTGGACAAGGACCTCCGAAGTTTCCTTTTAATCGTCACAACAACCTATGAACTAGGCAGCAATTTCCTCTCAGAAGCTGGGGCTCAGAGGATGATCAATCTGTCCAGGGTCACAGACTGTTACGGGATGACCCTGGCCTTGGCACCCAGGTTTGTCTGCTCTACGCCATCTTACTATCATGGATTTACTACTTAATACGGGATGTACAGTATTGATTGCTGTAAATAATCATTTGAACACCAGAAAACTAACAGGTAGATTCTTTGGAGAATTTCCTAGCTTATTTCCAATTAAACTTTTACCTTTCTCACACTCTATTATTATTAAAAAAAAAAAATCAAAAAACTTCAAGTAATGAGTGTTTCTTCTTCTCTATAAAATGTTATAATCCTGAAATGGCATTCTTGTTTATGTTCTTTATCTCATGTATACTATTAAACTTTAAATTACTTGAAGTTAGTGTGTCTAAAAAAATGTGTTGAGAACTCCAACACATTTCAGAGCTTGGTAAATGGCTGTTGAACAAATGAGAACATGGGAAACAAATACTGAACATCTTAATACATGATCAATTCCTGAATTTTTCTTTTTCAGACAGTGATGAGAACATTAAGGGGCCCTATACTAAGTATTTTTCATTGGTTATTACATTTAATCCTCAAAACAACTCTATGAAATACTCTCACTTTTTACCTCTTTTTAACAGATGAGGACACTGAGAATTGGAGAAATTATATAATTTGTCCAAGGTCACTCAACTATTAACTGGGAACAGAGCACACAAATTCAAACCCAGACACTTTGATTCTAGAACTCTCTCACTCTCTGACATAAACTCTAGTGCTTACAGAGAATTTAGCCTGCAAATCTTTATTTTTCTTATGCTAAAGGATAGAGGGACTTTTGTTTGATCATACCAGCTCGTAATGGCCGAGGAACACCACCAACAAATATAGTTTTTCGCGGGTCAAGCGGCTGTGAACCATCCATCACAAAGTCACTGTCACTGAGATTCCAAGGCCGAATCTGTACCTGGGGAGTAAACAAATCAAAATGTGTCATTCTCAATATAGGCAATTGATGGAGGGGAAAGTTTGAGATTATAACAAAGTACTTTTTTTAAAAGCAATAACCCCTGTCATTACAAATCAATAGAGCTATAAAACTAGAAGACTTGAAAATAGTTTATCACAACCCTTCATTTCATTGGTGAAAAGTTCAATGTAATTGCTTGTTAGATGCCAAATCACTTAACATGTACTTAACTATAAATAGCTGTTTTTCAGCATATTTGGGCCTCTAGCCTCCCCAGCCCCCAATATCTGCATGATTTAAATCTAGCATGGTATCCAATGTCAATTAGAATACGGTACTATGATTGTGTGTTCAATCATTGTATATCCAGGAAACGCAAATGACCTTGAGAGTAACAAACCTGCTGCATTATTTCAAAAAGGCTTTCAAAGTAAAAATATTGATGATATTTGCAACAGACTATTTTATGATAAACACATCAGCCTATAAAGCTCAATCAAAAATCATGCATCTCATTAAAAATGTCTGCATTTGTTAATTGTTACAAATGCCCACACCAAGGGCTATGAGTTGATCATGGAGTATTCCCAAATACATAAACCAACAAAGTCCTAGACCAGAGACCCTAAATTCAAATACCTACGGGGTGTTGACAAAGAACATAAACAAATCAAGCAAAAGAGTCCAGATTACAGGAACTCTTTGATGAGGATTCTTGACCTAGACAACACAAGATACTAAAAGAGGCTCCATAAATTATTGGTTAAGCTGGGACCACTCATGAACCCCATTTAACACTATACCCCACCATTCATTAGGTGCTGACTGAGTAATAATAAATTGTTGATTTGCCAGATTCACAAAACAGGCCAGATTCTACTCTTACTAAAAATTGAATTTTATGATAAGGAAAAACTTTTCCAAAAAGGAAAAATAGTATGGATGTGCCTGTACATGTATATACAGAATTCATTCTACTTTTGGAAAGTACCTTATGTGAAAAGTTAAAAACAGCATTGGTTAAAATCTTGATCAAAGTGAGGAAGGCAATGGAAAGTCATACATATATTTGTGATTTGAATTCCGTTAATCAGAGGAGATTCAACTATTTTATCAAATGCATTATCAAGTCCAAATGCAGTAAAAGTAACAATTTATCAATAATATTTCAACTACCCATAAACTCAAGTGTCAAAATGTTGTACACAAATATACAGAATGTCAATGCTAGGATCTTTTTTTTTTTTTTTTTTTTTTTTTTTT
>CAUYON010151090.1:0-31155 GCA_963573935.1 Arctocebus calabarensis | reverse complement strand
CAATGTCTTTATATAGTGATCAAGAAAATGCCATGAAGGCTATCTCTAACAGTATGATCAAAATATTTCTGATTGTATATGAAGCACATTCTACCCTATGATTGCACCAATGTACACAATTATGATTTAATAAAATTATTTTAAAAAAATAAATTGTTTTTCTGGTAAATACACACTGTTTATTTTTGCATGCATTATCATGATTTTGATGTTCTTGAACTACAACTTAATCCTATTGAGTATATACAGGCCAGGCACAGTGGCTCATGCCTGTAATCCTAGCACTGTGGGAGGTTGAGTGGGGAGGATTGTTTGAAGTCACAAGTTCAAGACCATCCTGGGCAATATAGTGAGAACCTATCTCTATGAAAAATAGAAAACTTATCAGGCACAGTAGAACATACTTGTAGTCCCAGCTACCAGGGAGGCTGAGGCAAGAGGATCACTTGAGCCCCGGAGTTTGAGGTTGATGTGAGCTATGATGATGCCTCTGTACTCTTGCTAGGGTGACAGGGCAAGACCTTGTCTCACAAACCCACATATACACAAATAATAACACATATGTAGACTAATATTGATCCATCCATTCAGTCAGTCCTGGACTATAAGGAAAGTAGATATTGAGGTCACGACTAAAATCTGTCCACACATAACCCTCTACAGCTCCCCTTGCTTTACTGCTCAGATTCAGAATAGATCAAAACTATACTAATAACATGTTTTCATATCATAAAATACAGATAAAAAATAAATTGAGAAGTGTTGGATATCAAAGTCTTTAATAAACCTAAATTCAAATCAAATTCTCATTTTTCCCCAAACCTACAGGAAATGAAATACTATCCAGACTTTAGGATGGGAAACCTGTGGCCTTAAGGCCACATGTGGTCTTCTAGGCCTTTTGACTGAATCCAAATTTTACAGAACAAGTCCTTTTATTAAAAGAGGTGTAGCAGAGGACGATGAAGCTTTTCTTGTCTCCTTTTGTGCTTAAAAAAGAACAGTCTTGAAATCAGAAGTTTCCCCATCCCTTAATAAGTGGCTCAAATGTAGATGTATCATTATAAATCTGCAAAGATTGTGGACTATAAAGAAAGTGAAAGAAAATGCATATTAGCCATGGGTACCTGATAAAGCTATGAATTTATGCACCCTGAACAGTGTATTGACTTGAAGTTAAGTTTCTTTAAAAGTAAAGGCCGTTGCCATTTTGTATAAGTCAAGATGTGGGAGAGAAACTCTAGGGTCTAAATAATTGCAGGACCCATCCCATAACTCTTGAGCAAAAACTATCTCTTTTTAGCTTCATACCAAGCAGAGGAAGAGGCACATGCCAAGCAGAGGAAGAAGCACATACCCTCTAGAAACATCTGTGGAGTGGATCTGACCTGAATCAGAGCTGTTAGAATGGAGGGTAACTTTAGGATTCCTCACAAGTTTAGTCATCTCATGTGTCATTTCTTTCATAATATTCCTCAAACCTGTTTAGCGTCCTATATAGTTACATATTCTCCGGGGAATTGCTTTTACTTTGAAAACCCAACAAGTCTATATCCAAAATTCATATTTGCTGGTTAGTTCACCTTAAAATAATATAAAATGAACCAGAACTCATTGGCAAATGAGCAACATAAGCAGAATTTAATTCTCAGAATAATTTTATTTCTAAAGGAAAATGCCTCGGCCCCTGTACAGTAGTTAAAGCAAATACTGTCAGATAAATAAGCCATGATGAGTAGGGAATACTTAATATGTCACCCCAAAAAGAAAGAATATAGCAGAGGAATGACTGAACAAGTTCTCTCCTCAGAACCCAGCATATGATATCAACACCAGCTTAGCGAACAAGAGCACAGGAACCAAAGACCGACTTATTAAAAAGGACCCGTGAACCTAAAGAACCCTGCAGATCCTACAGAATCCACTTGAAAAGGTGCCGAGTAGGGAGTCTGTCACCACACACACTCCAATGACATATGGCCAATAGGTTGTGAGTAAATAATTAATACACTGAAACTCGAGACTCCAATACCAAACTGCTAGAGTTACAAACAAGTAGAGCCATCATGACAAAGCCAGGGCCTGCTGGTAACAGCGGTGCTGTGTTACAAAGCTCAGATCCGCAGAATAAAATTAAAACTCACTTCATTACCATAACACAACTCCCTACAGGAGGCCTTGGTAGACTGTCTCCTTAGTTAAAACCGTCCTCTACAGTTCAGCAGCTCTAGAGCAAAGCAAAATTACATTGTTAAACCTTCATATTTGTCTTGCATACTGGACAGGGACTTGAGTTGATATTTGATTGTGGAATTCTCCAGTCCCCAACCCAACAGTACTGGTTACTTTTAGTCAAACTTGTCACTTACTTTGGTAATGGGGGAAGGATTCTATGCTGGCTAGTCCCATGTGATGGAAACAGGATATCTGATTAGTGATATATTTAAATGTTTTCTTAACCAATGATCTGAATTTTGGATGATAATAATCATGGTGCAATCATTGTATAGCCCTGAAGAAGTTTTAGAGTATTTGGCAATCCACTAAATTGGAACATTTATCCTCTCTCTTTACCATCCAATGCTGTTGATTCACACCAAAAATTCAGGTCATCAGGAAAGTAACTGGAGAAGGAGAGAAATGTTAATAGTATTATTCGTTCCTATTTTTGACTGCCTATTTGCGCCAGGTCCTGTCCTAAATGTGGCATGTGTATTATTCCCTTTAATCTTCACAATCACCTTGTACAGTAGGTACTATTATATACATTTTGTGGAAGAGAAACTGAGACTCAGAAAAAGTCATCTGCCCCAGAGGGATAAGACCAAAATTAGAACATAGGTTTGTCTGATGTAAAGCCTGTTCTTTGTCACCAAACTGTGATAACAGACTCTCTTAAAAAGTCCTTCTAGGGGAAGGGTCCTCTGGGACTAGGCAGGTTATACAGTAAGAAGCAGGCTGAGAGTAAGTTAGAGACCTAGCTGTAAGAACTATTTTTCTCTGCTTTGATAAGAAAAGAAAAAAGATTACTTGAATTCATGTAATTAACACAAAAAGACAATCGCTGTTTATATCAGGTATAATTCAAAGAGGAGAAGAGTTGAGAAGCTTGTGGAGGGACAGCATGTCACCAGCAATGAACTTTGGCCATCCTGGAGGGGGCTGGTCTGCACTTGAAGTTGTGGGACTGTGCTGCACACTTTATGATCTTGTTTTAAGGAACATGTCTCAAGGAGGTCAGTGGAAACGGATGCTCACCTAATACATGAGATTTTTCCTTAGACTCTACCTGCCCTTGTCTCCTGGGCACGAAATATTTGTAAGACATACGTAAATACATTTAGCCGCTAATGGATGAAGGCCTTTACTAATTATTTATGTCCATCCTAGCGTCTTGCCTTGGCGTCTGTTCTGATCTTATTTCAAGGCAAAGAATCTTCCCACCCTCACACAGACACACATATACCGAGTTACACTGTCATGCTGGGACTAGTTCCCTTGGGGAGTACAGTGGTGTCCAGGACACAGTTTGACTCACAATCGTGCAAAGTTTGCACTGAGTTCTTTCCTCCCAGCCAACCAGCATGTCTGCCTGGAGGTCAGCTGACTGAGTCTGTGTTGCATTACTCATTGTCAATATTTCAGCCAAATGAGGAACATATGTAAAACTTATAGGCATTCTGGCATCACTCTTAATTAGTAACCACGATCTGAGCATTTGTTACTTAAGCTCATTTAATTCCAGCCAGATTACAGTGTGCTGCAATGCAAGCTGTCTTCTGCATCATCATGCAAAGTTCCATTAGCAGGTTCAGGGAAGCATGAAAAGCCACATTCAATCAGCTCTCCAAGCATCCTGTCCTGAACTGGAGGTAATGTGAGCCACCAAGGGCCACAACTCCAGCCACAGCGGACCACCAGGCGGCACCATCAGCGAGAGGCTGCTGGCCAGTGCACCTCAGTGGCTGCCACAGATCTTTTTAATTTTCCACCATATGTTACATAATAAACATCATCTAGGAATCAAGCTTTTGTGTGTGTCCTCATTCACCATGGGAGAGAAAAAAAATATTTTTTTCCAGTATAGATTGTGGGGTCTAGAAATGGCATTGTTGACCTGGGTGGAGAGTGGCATGCTTAATGAAGATTAATGATTTTTTTTTAAAAATAAAAGCAACTGTCAAGTTATGGGTTTAAAGGTTCTCAGCTGACCATGTGGTTGCATGTCAGAGGGCTCGATGTACTGTGGTCAAAATGTTCGTTACAGCTCTTTCTAATAAACCTAAAACTTTTGAACGCAAACTCTCGCAGGCTTTGTCCCCGCCCTCCAGACATGCAGAGCAGCTTCTGGCAGGGTGTGCACAAAATCAGGGGTGGCCAGAAGAGGTCTGGAAAAGAAAGACATTCAAAAAAACAATCTCTTTTCTCTTTCTTTCTTCTCAGGAGAAAAGGAGGTTATTTCAGGACCTTTGTATATCTGGGAGAACTTGGCTGCAAGGTCCATATTTTAAACTAGGAAAAAAAAAAAAGAAAACAGAGAGAACTGGTGTGGGGTGGAGCCCAAGCGAAGGGGATGAGTCATCTAAATGTGGTCAGGAACAGTGCTCTGTCATCCGGCCCTCTCAGCTCTCTCTCACCTGGGACCTGGGACGGGCCAAACCGGCTTCTCGCCCTCATTGCCCCCTGCAGGACGCAGGCAAGTACTGCATTTCTCTAGGTCTCATTTTCTTCACTGACTGGTCCCACTAGGAGTTAAATTGCATGACCTTACAGATCTTTTCCAATTTCAATATCCTATCATTACTATAAACGATGCAGTCTGATTTCTCGGTAACCCTTCCTGTTTGAAACAAATTTCTGCTCATTTAGGCAAATGTCCTCTATTATAAAGTAAAAGCAAAAACGATATGTATAGCAAAAACTAACCTTTAGTAAAAGCTTTGTTATTGAATGTCATACTTGTTTCAATGGAATGATGTGCATTTAGGCCCTTCTTTGTACTCAGTGCCCTGATGAGAGCTGCTGAGGACATGAGACACGTAAAAAGTGACTGCTGTTCACAAGGATTTTGCACCAGTTAAGAAAACACAAACAGGCCCATAAAGCAATGAGTAAGTGGGGCAGTGCAGGGGGCAGGGCAGGGGGCAGTGCAGGGCACAGTGGTAAACGGTGCGGGGGCAGCTGCAGTGCAGTGGATATCAGAGAACTGGGGCGGTCGGCATGAGGGGAGTGAGCTTAGATCTTGAAGCAGGCAGAACTGACACTGGGCTTTGAAAAGTATCTACAGAAGGGTGAAAGCAGGGAATAACCTACACGAAGAAAAGGAAGTCATTTCTAATTTACATGATGTATGTGAGCAGAGAGAGGGGCAGAGGATGGAGGAATGAGACCGCCTAGCTTGTAGAGGAGTAGTCATGGAATGAAGCAATGGGAAATAAGCGAGTGATGGTGCACATCCAAAAGAAAGGTCTTAAAGGCCACATAACTTGACAAATATACTGTGTCTACCTACCTAGGACAGGTATGTTTAGATTTTATTTCATTGTATTTCAATTATTTCAGATTAATAAGATGGAACATACGATTAAGTTACAGTGTTTGCATTTGTTAGGTAAAGACCCGGTTGTTATCCTTTATGTTTGGTTTTGAACACAGTTGTTAATCATACTATAGTTTTACATTATGTTGAGCATCAATTTGATATATTCATGTGCACTTTCACACATTACATTCAACTTATAAACTTATTAAATACCTGTAAAATATCTCATTGATCTAGGGCCAGCTAAATAGGAATCCCTGCCTATAATGGGAGGTACTTGGGTGACCCTGTGCAAGTTATTTATCTTCTCCATCCCTCAGTTTTCTCATCTGTAGAATCGGAATAGTAATAAAAATTTCATGAAAATTAAACGCATTAAGATACCAAAAGTAGCTAGAGCATTTGTCTGGCAGATTGTAACACTCAATAAATGTTAGCACTTAAGTAGATTTACCATAATTTACTTAATCATTCCTTAGTTTCAGGAATTTACATTTATTTTCAATTTTTCGCTGTTAAAAGAGGCACAGTTGTGCACCTCTTTGTGCAAAAAAGCTTTTTTGTTATTTAGAAGCAACTGTTTCTTTAGGAGGATGGTTCCCAGAATTGGAATTACCAGAGTCAAAAAGTGTGAATATTTGAAGATGCCTGTGACATATTGCCAAAGTAACTCCCCAAGGGGCTGCACCACTGTGCCTGCATTGTCTTCTTTAAAAAGAAATGGAAAAGTTGCCAACTTGATAGAAGGGATTAGAATATCAGTGTTATTGGTTTGATTTTCATTCCCTGGATTACTAGAAAAATCAACATACTCCCAACTTTGTAAATGAACCACATTTTCACATTTGTGAACTATCTGTTCATGATTTTTGCTTATATATGTGTTAAGGTCTTGATCACTTTAGCACTGCTTCCCCTTGGCATTATGTGTGCAGTTCGTACTGGGATGATATTTAGCAGGCACTGATACATTCCTCCATAGCTGTCCTCATGTCATTTCATCCATGTGTGTTTCCTTTTCTATATAACAAAAACATTATCTCATATGTCCTTAGCGTTCCTTCCTAACAATTCTGAGGGACTGAAGCAATGCTCGGTGTACAGCAGGTAGTCAATAAATACCTGATAAATCACCCAAAGAATTTCATTTTTCTTCACACTGTAATCAACAGTTCTCCAAAATTTAAATTCAGGTATACAAATAAATACGCACACATATATGTGTAATGTTCAACAATGACTCTCAGCTATAATCATATGCTTTTATTAGAGTCAATGCCAAACTCTCACCTCATTACAGAATAAATCACTGAAGCTTAGTCTGGGAAGAATAGTAGTCATCAATAAGTCCAAACAGCACAATCAGATCATCTTGACCCATGGAAAAAAATTCTTTTTAGCCCCAAATCTCAACTCCATTTTTCAACAAGCTCTCAGCCATGCATTCAGGGGAAGAAGAGAAGGCCCGTCTTGCTTCCCTCTAATACTTTTTGGGCATGGAAGGTTTGATGGATAGCAGAGGAATAATGAAGTGCATATTTGCCTGGACAGTCTGACGTAAGCAGGGGAAGCAGAGTGGCCTATATTTCATGAAGCAAAACATTGACAAGGGCCAAACTGCAAGCTCTCAGCACTCAGGTCATTTCATTAGCATTTGTTATTTTTATACATTGGTAGTTATGGATGTCAATGGCATTTTAATATCCCAGAATGGTCATCGCATCAGTATACTCAGTCCCACTAATATTTCATGGCTCATGGATCATTTCCAAATCAAGAGACTGCCTGGTAATATGTTTTAACACCTTCCATACAGAGCTAGGAGTAAGAAAAAAGGATACTCTCTCCTGGGGATACAATATACTCTTTCCCACTTAGTTTATGATAACGAACATTATTTTTCATTTATTTTTATGAGATTTATAGGGCTCATTTTCTCCAGAGAATTCTGTCCAGAATTGTAAGTACTTAGGCAATTTGCTTGCATGCTATTAATTTTTACTTACTCTGTTATAGCTTTAAAATATTTTAGACTCAGGAATTGCTGTACCATATCCTTCTAAAATACCCAAACCAAATATCAAGCTCCTCTTTAATATCTTTATTATATGACCAACACCTCCTGAAGGTAGAATTAATATAAATTAAGATCTCTTTCTCATTTCTAGGTGACTGTTACATAATATATTATACTTTGTTGAGTAGAATGCAGCTGTTGACTATCCAATTCCTTGTTAACGATAAACAACATCTGGGAAAAGTAACAAAGCACAGGGTAAGATTCTCAAGTCCACCTGTTAAAACCACAGCCCACCCCTATCTACAGATGATTGGCTCAACGGTAGCAACTTGACAAGTTGGGCTAAGCAGAGCCTTTCTCCTAGGAATTTGAACTTAAAAGCAAAAGGGTGGGGAGGGATTCCTTCTTGGCCTTTGACTAAGATCAAATGGAGAGACGAGAGAAGAAGAAAAATGTATTTTAAAGATGAGGAAGTGGGAGATTAGAACATGGAAGGACAGAGAGATTCAAAAGCCCAGTTAGAAGCTTTCACTGTGATACAGACTCAGAAGTGGCATGAGATGGTCACCACTGTTCAGTCAGAGGTATAAGAAGAGCACAGGTGCCAGGTCCAGGAAGCGCAGCAGAAGCACACAAGTATGCAGGGGCAGATGCAAGGTGGAGAGAGTCACAATGGCTTTCGAATTCTTGTCTCCAGTTTCTTCCCTAGTCCCAGTTAGGCTCTTGCCTTTGGCCTCAATGAGACAAGCTTCACTTCTTTACAGAAATACTCTCTCTTTAACCTAACCAGATTAAATTAGCCTCACCACTTCCTATCAAAGCATCCCAAGTTAGACAAGCTTCTTGAGGGCAGGAACTATTTATCATAGTTGCATCCTAAAATATGTAAAATACTGCCCAGCAATTGTATGTACAAAAATAATATGGTTAAAAATGTTGAATCATTGAATCATTCAGCATACACCCAGAAATATCACATGAAGTAGATCTATTGTAAACATTCTAAGACAAATTTAGAAAATATTTGATAATTAGCATGTCATCTTGGCAGCTAATATAGTCTACCTACTTTTGATTGAGATAGAGACTAAATTTAAAATGATTGCAAAGTTTCTTTCTGGCAAAAAAAAAAAAGAAAAAAGAAAAAAAAGAATAACATTTTTTTGAAACACTCCTGCCTAATGTGAAATATTTTTAAAAACCTCAAAATGTTCCTGTTCCTAATAGCTAGATAGCTATTCATTTATTCTGCAAACATATGTCAAGCCCCTCTCTCATACTATAACAAGCACCAAAATTGAACAGAAAAAAATTAAACAAGAGTTCTTAACTTGAATCATTTACTGTCTAGTAAGAAAGAGAGTTATAAATAATTATACTATTTCATAAAGTTCTAGAGTGGAAGTCTCTATGAAACATAATGGAAAGCAAAACTCTTACATTAACCTGAAGTCAAAAAAAAAAGAACTACAGATGGAACTGATTGACCTCTCCATAGATGACATCATTTTAAAGTCATTGTTTGATGCTAGGAAAGATCCAATTGAAATATGGAAAAATGCAAAAGAATACCCACACCTTCAGTAACATGCCCAAGAAATCCTACACTTCACCCTCTTATTAAGTGGTTCTCCCATCTCACCCAAATCAGGATGCCCTTAAGGTCACAAATGAATGATACCAATGTAGAGAGTCAACTGGAATTGTAGACTTCTATGTTGCAACCAAATATAAAAACGCTTTCCAACAAAAAGCAGACACAACAAAATGCACAAAAGGTTAGCTAACTTTAAAACGAATATAAATAGCTTTTTTTTAAATTATTAAGTATATGGTAGTCATATTTTTACAAAATAATGTACATTATTTAGTATATCTAGTGGAAATTTCTTGAATGAGGTCTTATTTGATTACGGCTAAATTAATGCAGTCTTTCTACATGAAAAGTTTCCCCTACTCCGTTTTAAAGTGAAATTCTTCTACTTGTAAGAAAAAGTTAACTGTAGAACAGCCTCAGGCAGGTCCGTCAGGAGGCATTCCGGAAGAAGGCATTGTTGTCATAGGAGATGACAGCTCCACCTGTGTTACTGCCCCTGAGGACCTTCCAGTGGGACCAGATGTGGAGGTGGAAGGTAGTGATGTTGAAGATCCTGCCTCTGTATAGGCTTAGGCTAAAGTGTGTGTCTGGTCTTAGTTTTTAACAACAAAAAAAATTAAAACAGAAAACAAAGAATAAGTATATAAAGAAATAAAATTATTGTACAGCTAAGAAAAAACAAAAACTAATGAGAAGGAAAGAGAAGCTCTTCCGAAAGAGATAAGTTTTGAACTGGACCACTGGATGTTAAATAGGAGTTAACCATTCCTGCAAATAAAAATAATTTACATTTAGTTGTACTAAGTCGAGCACAAAATAGAGAAGTGGAGAGGTGTTTTGGGTCAGACTGTGAGGGCCCTTATGATAAACCATGCTTAGGAATTCAAACATCATCTTGTAGGCCTTGGTGCAAAGAAAAAAAAAACCAAGGGTATAAGACTATTACACACCAGGTTAAGTCATTATTTAATACTGGTACTGAGAACTTACTACATGCCAAGTACTGCATTAGATATTTTATAGATATAATCCTATTAATCTTTGGGGAAAAATA
The DNA here is from genome assembly GCA_963573935.1 of Arctocebus calabarensis. NCBI lineage: Eukaryota > Metazoa > Chordata > Mammalia > Primates > Lorisidae > Arctocebus > Arctocebus calabarensis. The sequence continues at coordinate 20,942 of CAUYON010151090.1, read as the reverse complement.
ATTCTTGTAGAACTGTAAGAGGTGTTATTTGAAATTATATACATACCTAGTGTATGCTAGCTCTCCCCAAAATGTTAGTTCTTTTTTTCTTGATCTTAGCTTTGGAATCAATCCACTACACAGCAACTCTTTGAGGATGAGGGCTGTGTTTAATTCCTTTTGGAAGTGGAGGCAAATAATGGGAGACTACTCAAAGTTTTAAAGACTAAGTGATAAATCACATAATCCAATCGCTAGTGAGCAGTGGCAGAGGCACAGGAGAGAGGGATCTTGATCACAGCTGGAAAACTCTCATGTCCGACTTGAAGCCCTTTTTCATATCTCTGCTATTATCCTTATAATCCTCTCCAAAAGACACTGTCATCACAATGACAATAACAAAGTCTGAAAGAAGGATCATGAGATGAGGACACCAGGGATCACGAGCCATCAGCAACATTGGCCATGTAGTAAACTCTCTAGAAGTGTCCCTTCACTCACAGAGGGCTGGGAAAATTACTAGTGTGCAAGGTAAGTGAATATAAGCTACTGTGTAAAGGAAAACAAGGTTGTGAGATTGTAAAGAATGAGTTAAAATAAGCAGAACCCTTATTAACAACACAGTGTGTTGCATGAAATGCAAATAGAGAGGAAATGATCATGATTGAGAGGAAATCATTTTTTTAGGTGTTTCCCAAAACTTCCATTATCTATGTCTTTTAATCCTCTCAACTAATAGACTCTAACCAGTTCAGACTCCATCTTCGGGGATTGCTTAACTAATAAATAGTTCTCCATAATGCACGCTGTAGTGTCACTTAGAAGAAAAGAAAAGTCAAGATTAAAATAGCATGGTTGATCCATCTTTTCGACCCTACCATCCTCAATCAATACTTGGGGCTGAGGGATGACCACTGGCTGCAGGCGGAAAATGTGTTGTTCTCACAGGGCTGGCATATTGGGTCAGGTGCACCAGGGGAGAAGAAGATTCATCTCCTTTAGAAACATCTAAAATCGGCATTTGCCAGAGGCAGAGCACCAGGCTGCAAGCCCTATTACCCTTTGGAATATTTTAAGAACTGGTGGAAATTGCACTTATAAATATGAAATTGGCAGAGAAAGAGGTGGTTTTTATCCTACTGGCCTAACTTTCAAAAAAATTTAGAAGACCACACTGAAGTTTAACAGAAAACTGAGGAACTGTTTCTGAAAAAGGCAAAGCAGCATTCTCTGTTCATCCCTGAAATTGCAAGATCTAGATGGTGGGCCCAGTGCCACCACTCATTTACCAGGCATCCGTAGGCCAGTCACTTAGGGTCTGCGAATCTCTGTCACCTCTTCTATAAAATAAAGGTGTTGGGTTAAGAGTTGGATATTGGAATAAGTGACAGAAGTGCACCCTGGCTAAATTAAATCTAAAATAAATTTATGGAAAGACTTCAGCTTCCTCACAGAATTGAAGGAAAGTCTGAAGAACCAGGCCAGGCAAGGACAGGAACCACAAAAGCTCAAGGGACCTCAAGAACAAGAACTTCTACACAGCCTAACCAGGATGCTCATGCCAGAGCAAATGAGCATCAACTCTTTTTTTTTTTTTCTATTACTTTATAAAAAGTCTAAAGGGAGAAAGCCCACTGACCTGGTTTTCAACTGCCTCCCTTTTGCCTATGTGAGAGCAAAAGCAATAAACAATAAGTCAAATTAAACCTGCAGATGATGGGGGAGAGATCATTCCTCAAAATAAAGCAAGGCCTTTGTAATCAAAAATAGGTAGAATGGTCTCTGGGCTGCTGAAAATCCACAAGGGTCCACTTCAGTGGACATCAAGATTTTTTACAGAAGTAACATCCTGGGATTTCATTTAGATTTTTTTTATATACCATAATAGAATACTGGAGCATGAGTGAAGGTAATTGACAGCAAACAGGAGGGAGGTGTATTCTTAAAGGTAAATAAATTGTGGCTCCTCCCAAGAGTGTGATTCAGTTAGTCTTAGGTGGACCCATGAATGTGTATTTTCAGAATGTTACCAAAAAAATTTCTGATGCCAGGTTAGGTTTGAAAGTCACCATTGTCTTTACAATGCATTTATCAGATTATACACTTATATATGTATATATATGTGTGTGTGTGTGAGACTGTGTGTGTGTGTGTGTGTATATATAAACACATGTATATTTATGTTTTATATTTATATTAATATGTAATATATAATTTTATGTTATTTATAATTATATTATATGTTATATATTTATAGGTTATATATAATTATCTAATATGTTATTTATAAACATAGATTATATATAATATATTTATATATTATTTATACTTTTTTTTTCCTCCGAGAGTACCTTTACATATTATCTAAGGACAGGCGGATGTAGCAACCATACACCCTAATATCCCAGGTCCCTAACCTTTTTTCTACTGGATACTCTGGGCCTGAAGGACAAGAGAGAGGGGTATTACTTGGTATAGTTTAGCCCAAGCAAGAGCAGCAAATACTGCTCCCACTCTCCTTTATTAGAAACACTCAATTTAGCAATCCTCCTCCCTCCTGCTGTACTCACTGCTCCTTCTCCCCACCTCATACGCCATATGCTTTTAATCATGCCCCCACGGTTTCTCTTCCTGCAATGTCCTGGGCAAATTAAACTTGAAAAACAGAAATCTGAGAACTTGGAGCAAACATGGAAACTCGTGACAATGGTGGAAATCAGCAACCAGGCTATATTCTCTAGCCTACAGGCCAGGAGATTGATTTGGCCCTCAGGATAACCAAACCCATACTACACAGACTTCCCATGAGGGGGTTAATTGCACTCCTGGTGACTTTTCTTAAAGATGTTCCCCATGGGCCTCTGAAATTCCATTCTGGAAGCCCCTCTTAGAACCTAACTCAAGATTTGAAGATTCTCTTTTTTAATTTTTTTTATTTCTGAGGTTCCAGTTCCAATTAACTATATTTTAGAAGGTCTGTGAAATATGACACTGCCTCCATAATACTGAGTGATGGAATCTTGTGTATTTTTCTAGGGAGAACAAACCATAACTTCATTAGATTTTCACAAAGACTTAAGCACTTCAAAAAATGCAAAATACAGTCCAAATCACTCAGAGAGATCTGCTCCAATTTCTTTCTTCACCACTTTCAAGATAAGAGACTCAAGGCAAATTATTTCTATACCCTTGTTTTCACAGTCATTTGTGGCAATAAAAATATCTAGTTTATGACATTGACGTATGAATTAAATGAATTAAAAATATAATGCGATTGCATAGTACCTGGTACTCCATAAATGTTGAATGTCGTTATTAGTAGTAGTATACATTATTGTAATTATTGATTGATAGAGAACCTGAAAGGCAAAGGTGCCCAATACCATAGGCCAATCACAGAATCAGAACATAAAATTTTTTTGTTTTTATTTTTAATTCCAGGGGAATTAGGGGACAAATTCCTAAGTGTACTGAATTTATTTCCTCTAAGCCAAGAAAGGAAAAACCCATAATATTAGAAGCATCATGACCAATATCAAACCTGCTCTGGTAAGAATGATTTTGACTAAAACACCAACTAGTTCAATTCACTCATTCACAGATTTTCAAAGACTCCCTGGCCCTTAGGAGTAATTGATCCCAAGACCTGAATTCATTTCATAGAAGGGAAACCAAGGTTTGGATTGGTCAAGCAGCTAACACATAACTAAAGTCAACTGGGAAGTAAGCCAAGAGGCTAGTTTACAGTGGCTGAAAGATTTATCCTGGTTCCTTGTCGCATTATCTGAAATTGTGTCTGAGAGTCAAATTATGCCAATGAGTTGGGTTTGAATTTCTGGATACAATATACACAATGTTTATTCAGAATATTTAGCAAGTGCCAATTAGGTGTAAGCCATTGTAAACATCAGGGAATTCAGCAGTGAATAGAACGAATCAGGTCTATGACCTTAGAGAACATTCTGGAAAAGACGATATACACTAAACAGAAAATTACAAATTGATGATTTCATTACAGTTGCACTGTAACAGCTGTGGGTGTCTAAACACTCCTGCTTCACACACAGGGTTGGGCTAGTGTGACTATCATATAAGTGAATGGATGCTGGTCATAAGACAGAATGAGCGCTTCACACGCATTAGCTACCGTACCATCATATCAGCTTCTCTGTTCTCTATGTTGTTTGCCAGTGATCATTTTATGTGTGAATTACTTCAAGTCAAAAAAATTCATTGCACAAAATGAGTTGGGTTTGACTCTAGTTTGGTGGAGGTCACCAGGATTTTCATTTTTTTCATAGGCACCACTAAAACACTTTCATGTTTTAAAGCTCTTTAGTGATCTTCTCCAGGTTTTATTCATTTTTTTCCCCCAGTTCTGAAAAAGTCTGTCATCCTTTGTCAGGTAAAATCATGAGTGACTTAAAATGAAATAAGTTTTTTTTTTTTTTTTTAATTTAAACACAGAAGATGTTTCTTTTTCTTCACTATTTAAAGAGGTAGGGCATAGAGCAATGTTCTGGGAGGTTCTTTTCTTCCATGCTGACCTAAAAGGCCAGGACTCTGTGAAGTTAAATCGTACCCTTACTGTATCTCTGGCAGCCAGGTTGAAGCCTGGCCATCCATGGTTTTACTCACCTTTAACCACCTGCCAGCATTTCCTTTCTTCTCTATGCCCCACACTGACACAACCTATTCCTCCAACGTTCGTTTTGTGAAATCCTTGCCCTATCACAGCCCCCAAGTCATCTCTCTATTATGGAAGGATCAAGTTGAACTTCTGCTGGCTTTCTAATCCCAGCTCATTCTTATACTCACTGTGTGGCCTTGGGCTACCTCCTAAGTGTTCTAAGCCTATTTTCTACCAGGTAAAAGGGGCAAATGCCTCTGAGGGTGATTGCAGGATTAAATGAAATGCCATAAAATAGCTCCCAAGGCTACATTTAGTAGGTGCTCAAAAATATCATTTCCCTTTTTTTATTTTCTCTCAGGGTCACCTAGCCAATGATGGGGGCTTTCTAAGAGTGTTCTGCTGAGCTTTCCATTAAGGGACTTGAGAACTGCCAAGGTAAACAACAGGAAAGACAGACAGAAAGGGGCTAAGCCTGTGGACCTGCTACAAAGATGGAAAATCCTTTTATATTTGCTCTATGGAGTGGGATTCTACAATACATTAAAAGTTAACCAACCACAAAGTTAGAAGAGTGCACAAAAGACTTCCTTCATTTCTGTTACCAACGACAAGTTCAGAGGGTTCTCAAAACTGCATGCAGGTATAATTCCCGGGAAGGATTCACAGAAAGCACTGAAGGAAGTTGTATTCACAGTTACAGTCTGTTACAACTAAAGCATAAAGATTAAAATCATAGGCAATAGGGCTGAGTCCAAGAGGGTTTCAAACAAGATACTTTGACGTTTTCCTCTTCCTGCAAAGTCAGTGTTATTCTCTTGGCATCAATATATGACGTTACTCACAGAATACTACCAACTAGGCCAGACACGGTGGCTCACGCCTGTAATCCTAGCACTCTGGAAGGCTGAGGCAAGGGATTACCTGAGCTCAGGAGTTCAAGACCAGCCTGAGCAAAAGTGACACCCCATCTCTACTAAAAATAGAAAAATTAGCTTGGCATTATGGTGGGTGCCTGAAATCCCAGCTACTTGGGAGGCTAAGACAAGAGTGTCTCTCAAACCCAAGACTTTGGCTCGGCACCTGTGGCTCAAGAGGCTAAGGCATCAGCCATATACACTTGAGCTGATGGGTTCAAATCCAGCCTGGGCCTGCCAAACAACAGTGACGGCTGCAACCAAAAAGTAGCCAAGCGTTGTGGTGGGCACCTATAGTCCCAGCTACTTGGAAGGCAGAGGCAAGAGAATTGTTGGAGCCAAGGAGTAGGAGGTTGCTGTGAGCTGTGATGTCATGGCACCCTACCCACGGCAACAGCTTGAGGTGCTGTCTCAAAAAAAAAAACAAAAAAAAAAACAAGACTTTGAGGTTGCTGTGAGCTGTATGACACCACAGCACTCTACCCAGGCACAGAGTAAGACTCTGTCTCAAGAAAAAAAAAAAAAAACTCTGCATGCTAAGGCTCAAGAAAGCTACTGTCAACCAGAGTAGCTTGCTTGAGCCTTAGTGTGCAGAGTTGGTAATGGGGCTCCATCACATAATCACAACTGATCACCCATGTGGCTGACCTCAGTTTCCATCCCCTGTGGAGCTGGACTGATATTGAGAGATCCAAACCTACTCCCTAAATCTATTGTTACTACCTGATGTGGCCAGGAAATACCCTGATTACATTGTTAAACTATCCAATCTGACACAGGCCCTCAAGCAAAGACATGACATTTCACATGCTTAAAGACTACCTCTCAGAAGCCAAGGGCAAAGGTCAGGCCTCTCTTTGAGCAAGGTTAAAATCTTTTACTATTCAGAAAGCTACTCTCAAACATACCCTATCCACTCTAAATCTCTCAATGTCTGCACCTTGATTTTTTTCTTCCTTCCCTGCACGGAATTCTCTATCTTCTTTCTATCTATGCTTAGTTCAAGGCTCGTCATACAACCTCCATAAGAACCTTTCTTGAACACGCTGGCCCATAGTGATCCTTAACTTTTCTTATTTCCACCGGTGCATTTTAATTATATACTTTGTAGCACTTCAGTTCAACTAATCATTTATTAAGCATACAGTGTTAGAGAAAAAAAGAGAGAGAGAGAAATGACCAACACATTAATCCTTGTTTTAAGGGAGCTTAACATCTACCAGGGCCGGCAGGTTATTTTCATTCACCTAATTAATGAATATTTACTCTGCACCAGAACCCAGATGAGTTGTTAGAATATATAATTATGTAGAATTACAGATAGAGAAACTTGAAAGACCCAATGAATGAAGAAGTAAGTAATGGAATCAGATTCTGGGGAAAATCTAATAGTAAAGATTTATTAAAGAGGAAAGCATTTAGTCTAGAGTGCAGTATTTCCTGAATGGTAAAACATCTACCTTCAAATGATTCTTAAAGTTAGTAGTTATGTATTTATTTCAATGAATCTCCTACAATAACATTACATGACCAGTGTATTTCAATATGTGATTTTAGTTTCTATTGCATAACACAGGGAAAATTACAAAAAGTGAGTCATTTTAGATTATTTAACAACTACTATGGTCACATTGCTATGCAATTGCTGAATCATCTCTAGGCATAAGCATCCCTGCTGCAATGACTAAAATCAGATAATTAGGATTAGAATGGCTGGAGTTTGGAATGACTGCTATGATAAAGAAAATAACATGTTCATATGTGGCTTTAATGAAAATATGAATAAAAGACCAGGTTAAGGTAAGCCTGGAGACAGGGAGACCAGTGAAGACCCTACTAGAACAGTTCTAGTGACAAATAAGTAAGATAAGAATTAGAGCAGAGGCAAAAGTTTGGAGAAAAGGGAATAGACTTTTAGCAGTATTTGGGACATGGAGGATAGACCAGAAGTAGGAGTTGAAAAAGAGGTGAAAATCTAGAATGACTCTCAGGTTTCTAGCTTGTGTGACTCAAAAGATTACAATGACAACCAGGACAGAAAACATGGAAAGAAAAACAGGTTTAGGGGAAAATGAATTTGAGTTTGCTTACAAGGGCCTATGAGCCTTCACTGTGTTAAAATGTATGGGATTAAGTCATTGCTTCATAAGTGTAAATTCTCTCTCTTCCCTTAAAATTTAATCAAAACAGTATATGTGATATACAGTTTTATACTAATTTCCTCTTTTTGTCAAAAATAAGAAGTGGCATTCCCTTTTTTATATTTTCCAGAACATGATTAGTGAAAAAGCATCTTCATATTGAAAGACTTGGAGGGTATTAGTTCCAATTAGCTGTGCAATCTAGACTAAGTTGCCTAAATTCTGAGTCTCACTTTCCACATCTCTAGAATGGGACAATATTAATATCTACCATCACATCATAAAGAGCTTCACAATTTTTCATTGGTTTGTGGTTTGACGGTTGTCTTACGTAGAATAAGAATTTCATCTTTAATTGATTAAAATCACTTATCCAAATATCAGTAGTGAGAACTTAATCTGTGAGGAGACCATGTTTAATAACCAATTGTATAATATTTTTCTTCCAATTTAACTTTCTAAAAGCAAGGCTTCCTGATGGCTATATCCAGACATCAGAAAGGGAAATAGATGTTTTCCTACTTAACCCCACATTTTCTTTGTCCTTGAGAAAAATAAAGCTTCAGACCTTGAATTTACTTGTGTGGTCAAAAGGGCTTTCTATATTCTTTCTCCCTCAGTCCTGCATCTCAGGTATCTGAGACTATGCCCAAACCTGTTTGTGATTCATATTCCATATTTTAATACCTAACTGGGTAAGTCTCTGGTGTACAAGAAGGTCAGGCTCTCCAAGCACAAAATGAAATCCACTCAGGCACAATTTAAACACCATGTGTTTCCAGCATGGGGAAAATGTCAATAAAAGGCTTCCCAGAGCCTCTGCAAGAAGACAGAAGGAAATGATCAGACTACCAGCAAGAAGAACAAGGTTTCTACTTGCATGCTCCCTCTGCAGGTCACAGACCTCCTTGCTGGACAACACAAGTTATTTCTAAATACCAGGTAACTTGTACTGGAGCTGTTCCATTGGCCCTCCAGATTTGTGGTCTATCCTTCCACACCTGACCTTGACAGACTATATTAACAAGCTCTCTCATGCTCTGGCTTCTTTTTGACCCAGCCAATAGGAACCTGAATGGGAGATTAGTAAAGTCAAGGTTTTTATTCTTCCACCTTCCTCTCTGGGAAGAGGGGTCCTTGTTACTGAGTAGCTCCACCCAAATCACAGTTCTCATCAAGTGTTCCTTTCTAATGCATTCTCTTCTGCCAGCCTTCATGAATCACTCTCTCCTCTTCAGGCCTAGGGGTGACCACTGTGCTCTCTGCAACCAGCTGTTGACCAGTAGTGAGAAGTATCTCCTGAAGAAAGACCTCATTCTTCACTCTTCTTTGCTCTACCTAGTTCAACTACCATTACTCAATAGATAACTCCTAAGGTTTTAGTTCAACTACCATCACTCAATAGATAACTCCCAAGTGTTTGTTTGTCTCTAATGATCTTTCATTTTTCTGCCAATAAAAAATTTTAAGTATCTACTATGTATCAGGTTTTCCACACACACAGTTTAATAACAATGTCAATAATCATAATGGCTAACATTTCTTTAGTATTTTTACATGGCAGGTGCTGTTCAAGAGCTTTAGGTATATAACTCATTCAGTCTTCATACAAGACTTTAAATTAAAGTTGATATTTCAACTCAGGCATCCCAGCTCTAGACTGTAAGTTCTTTGGCCATTCTGCTCCAGTGCCAATGGCCTTGCCAGTAAGGGTAGGCCCTAGCTATCTAATGCTAGAAACTGTGGTTTTAATCCATGTCTGAAGTATATTCACCGTACACCAGAATCTGGAGGCTAAGACTCCTTTTACAACTGTCTAGAAGCCAGAATATCTGAATTAAGTTTAAACATAAGAGGTTTTTTTCTTACACCATTGGTGATAAATATTACTAATGTATATCAAACCCATTCTCTTCAATTTAGAAAACAATATCTGGATAGAGAAGTTAGACAGAAAGACAGAGTGGTGTAAGGCTGAAGCAGGTGGATTGTTTGAGCTCAGGAGTTGGAAATCAGCCTGAGCAAGAGGGAGACCCTATCTCTAAAAATAACCAGGTGTTGTGGAAGGCACCTATTAGTCCCACCTCCTTGGAAGGCAGAGGCAAGAGAATCGCTTGAGCCCAAGAGTTTGAGGTTGCTATGAGCTATGATGCCATAGCACTCTACTGAGGGTAACAAAGTGAGATTATGTCTAAAAAAAAAAAAGGATGTGTGTGTGTGAGAGAGAAGAGTACCACGTCTCCCCACCCTGCAAGCCAGTTTTCAAAATATACTCTGTGACTTGGCAATTTAATTCTCAAAATATATTTTAAGGAAATAATCAGATAAATATGTAAATATCGGAAATCAGGAATGTTCATCAAATTGCATCATTTATAATAATTTCAAACTTGAAATAACTGAAATATATAGCAAAAGGTAATTAAATAATTTTTGTATCATGAATGCATGATATTTAAATATTTAATATATTAAATGCATATTATATAGTGATTAAAAGTGAATATATGTGTATGTTCATGGAGAAAGTGCTCATAATTTGTTTATCTTTTAAGGTACTTTAAAAAGAGTACATATAGTATAACCACATATTTTTGTTTAAAGAATTACACATATGTGTAAGATAATTTTAAAAATCTGGAAGCATATATACCATGTGTTCGCTCCAGATTGTAGAGTTGTGGATGGGTGATTTTTATACTCTTTCCCATCCTCAATGCTATTTCTGTCACCTCAATTAACAATTTTGTTTTAATAAAAAGTAACTGGTTTCCTTAATAAAAAGCATATATTGTTTCCCACTGAAGCCAAATAAAAAGTGGGTATGTTCATATTTATTTACTAGAACATGATTACTTCTAAAAGTCATGGCTCTGTAGAAGTCTAACACAAGTCTGTCCATTATAAATTTAAAGCTACTAATGTCATGATATAATTGTTTTCTATTTGAACTGTCAGCTTCTAATTTATGGATAACTTTCCTAGTCTTTCCTTTTAATTAAAATTTGATGAAGGAAGGCAGACCATTCCCTGATTGGATGGATGATGAAGGAAACAAACATAAATAAATAATAACCACTGGAATGAAAATATCTATTCTGCTATTTCCTGGATGGATATATGGTCTCAGAAAAAGTTACTTAATCTTTTCAAACCTCAATTTAGCTTCCCTGTATGTGGAGATAAAAATAGCATATAATTTGAATAAATTTAATGAGACTTTTAAATAAGACATGTGAAAGAGGTCTTTTGTAAACTATAAGAGTCATATAAATGTTAATCCTGTATGCATAATGGTATTTGTTTGTTATTCTTCAACACAAACTATTTGTGATGCCATGAGCAAGTCCCTTAATCTCAAGGATCATCAGGTTCTTAGTCTTTAAAACAAGCGGATGAACAGAGCTTCTGACCTCTTGAGTTGTTTTCAACTCTGTCATTCAGTTACTTTGTAATTCCACTGGACTGGGTCAGCCTTGAAATGACATGGAAATTGAGCTCATGAAGGAAATACAAGGCTGACTTCAGTGTGATGATGGGTGGGATGGTTTTAGACAAATGTTCTGACCCAGCATCCTCTGAATCATTTTCTTTCCATGCAAGAATAAAGATGAAGAGTAAAGAGCTTCTGTAGCAACTGTATACATGGAAACCGACCCAGAGTTGATTCCCAAGGAAGCTCTTGAGAAAGCCATGCTCTGAGGGTGTGCTTTGTCTTCCTAGAAGCCTGCCTTTACAATCCCAAAAAGCTCTGGCTGACTCTCCAGCACTGCTTATCTTGGAAGGCCCTGTGGTGAAACTCAGTGGTTATGACTCTTTAAATATATTTATGGTAGCAAAAAAAAAAAAGAGTGTGTGAACACTGAGTAGAAGAATGCTTCTGACCAGAGAATGTGTTACTTATAGAAAATAATTTCTACGGGGAAAGATGCCATTTTTCTCATAGTGAAAGGTTCAAAAATGGTCAGAAAAACAGAATATCAGAGGGGAAAAGGTAATGATTTAATGATCAGTTGACTCACCAAATCTTCCATACGATGGAAACTGAAATGAAGTGGGAAGAAAGTGGAACAATAAGAAAATTGAGTTACTCAGTACCTACTATGACCCATTGTTAAACAGGATCTTAATACTCTCTCTCATACACACACCCACACACATGCATATATATATGCATATGTAAATAACAGATATATGTTACATATACAAAATATATCAGTATATTTGATACTGAGATACATAAATCAATTTCATGATACCAACTCATAAAATAGATATATTTTACTCCCCATTTCTTTAATTAAAAAAGCAGAGATTAAGCTAGATTGAGTGACTTCTCAAGGTCACAAATCTAATTAGAAGAGCTTGGGCCTTTTGTCCTTGACAATCAGAATCAGAAAAAGAAAACTTTTTTTTCTTTTTCTTTCTTTCTTTTTTTTTTTTTCCCCCTTAGAACATCCGGCCCAGGGATGAGTAAGCAGACACTAAGGCACTTTTTTAACTTCCTAAAGATATAACAACTTGGATGCCTCTAAGTCCCAGTCAGTTATTCCTTTATAGTCTTGCTTTCTATCCTGGCCACTGGCAAAGTGGCATTATTATCCTATGAGTCATCATGCTAATAAATATATCTAATTTGAAAGTAACCCCTTCCACACTTTCCAGAATGATTTAACCCTCCCTCCTCCTGTAATCCATCTCTTTCCACTCCCAGCAACAGTCCTGGTGCTAAAAACAAAATGTCACTGAAGCCAGTTGCATGAAATAAAGAGAGGCTGGAAAGATCTTAAAATATTACAAAACCATGAGTTTGGAAAGAAACTTTTGGAGGTGTTTGTAATGACTTAAAGAGAGAATGTCTTTCATGATAGAAAGGAGGCAGGCAGAAAGGAGTACGTTTCTTGAAGAGACTATCTTCTGAAAATTACTGGTAGGGTCAAGGAGTGATACAGAGGAGGAAAAGAAGCCAGGTAACAAATTTGTATTCTTTTCAGTTCTTCTTCCAAGATCCCAAAACAATCTGCACCTTGATTTGTAATTTCATTTATCTCTATGCATTTTGGCTGTTTCTTTTCATAACTGTATCTTCAAGGGCAAAGAGTATTGATTAAAAATATAATACCCAAGGCCTATTCCGGAGCTTGGTGTAGAGAACATTTCACAAATATTTGCTTACTAGAAGAATAAGGTTCATAGAAGAAGGAGTTCAGTGAGGTAATTGAGTAATTTTTGTCAATATAGCATTTCTTCCTTTAGGAAAGCATCTCTCTCCAATTCTACAATAACTCTCACTTTGAAAAATTTAAGTGGAAATAACCCTCATCTTCTTGCTCTGTCCCAGGCCTCCCAAGTCAGGAAAATATATGTGAAACAAGTAAGGTCAAGCAAGGCTCTCCCCCAGCATTCCACCAGCACACTCAGGGAAGTTGTTCTTTCTATTTCTGACCTCATGCATATAAAGACCAGGTAATGTAGGAATGTCCTGAGTCTTTTGCTAATGATAAAGAATGAGATCAAGAGCAAGAGTGAGAGAGACACATGAGGGGGTGGGGGGAAAGAGAAAGAGCGAGGTGGTGATACATTATATGAATATGTAAAAATGAAGCTATGAAGGCTCGGCACCTGTGGCTCAACGGGCTAAGGCGCCAGCCACGTACACCTGAGCTGGCGGGTTCGAATCCAGCCCGGGCCCGCCAAACAACAATGACGGCTGCAACCAAAAAATTGCTGGGCATTGTGGCGGGCGCCTGTAGTCCCAGCTGCTTGGGAGGCGGAGGCAGGAGACTCGCTTAAGCCCAGGAATTGGAGGTTGCTGTGAGCTGTGATGCCACAGCACTCTATCCAGGGTGACAGCTTGAGGCCCTGTCTCAAAAAAAAAATGAAGCTATGAAAAGGATTACAGTTGAAAGATATTGAGAGCCTAAGTGCCATTCTACGATTACTTGAATCCAGTTTTACATGAATATCTACCTTTATGTCTTTCCAAATACAAAGCTAATAATTCTACAATTTCAGTGGAGGTTCTCTTACTATCTAAAGAGACCTGGTCAAGACAATAAATGATCTGATTTCTTACAGTTCCCTTTTCCAAATTTTAGATTCTGTCATCCTGTTCAGAGATAAATGGAAAGGATGAGCTACTGGCTCATAAAAACTCAAATAAAAGTACCAATCAAGGGTTTCACAGTGATCTACGTTCAAGAAACATCCATGTTAATGAGCGTTTTCTAAGTCTATAAGGAGGTTCTCAGTAACAGCAATGAAAGGCACTCTTCTCAAATTTGAAGAGATGGAAATTATATATTGAACCTCTCACCTGCTTTTCTCACTGCAGGACAGTCCCTGAGTACCAGAGAACTTGCTAGGAGTACATTACTGGGCTCCAATATCTACCATGATATAGGTCACTATAGTTTTGAATAAAGTCATTAATCTTTTTATGTCTCACCTTCCTTTTGCTTACAAGAGGATAATAATAGCTACTTCATGAGTGGTTGTGTGAGATAAATAAAATTATATATGAATATGGAGACTTCATCCAGTGTCAGACATAATACATCTTTTGTGCATCTCTATCACAGCAATTGAGATACATATATAATAGATATAAATATTAGGTGAATGTCTATTCTGATGAGGGTCTATTTTATATGCTAAGATAAAGTAGTGATCAAACCAAGGCTGCCGCTCTTATCATGCTTACATACTAATGTCACAGATAGACAAAAGAACAGATATTAAAAAATACATATGAGATATATAATCTGTAATATAATAGAAGGAAGGGAACTTTGAAAAGTTCACAAAAAATGGGTATGACAAAAAGAAAACCTATGCATGGATTTCAGGGGGGAGGGTTGCACCAAAACAAACTCAGACTGACTTGTTTTCACATGTTTGAACAGAATATAGTTTGAGGAACTAAAAAGCATAAAACATTATTTTGAAAGGACCTCCTATCACAGCCACATGAATTTTGTGAAAATTGAAGGAAGAACATTCAAGTGATGGTACAGCTTGGGTAGAAGAAGGGTGAAATCAGTAGTACTTTAAGAAAAGTTTTTCAGGACCATGCACCAAAGAAATCAGCAGGTTACAAAGGAATAATTCCTCTTAGGAAGGGCTGAGACATTGCTGAAGATGAAGCCTACAGTGACGGACCACCCATACCAATTTGTGAGGAAAAAAATTCATCCTTGTCCACACCCTAATTGAAAAGAACCAATGATTAAGAGCAGAAACAATAACGAACAGCACAGACATCTGAATTCATTCAGCTCACACAGTTCTGACTGAAAATTTAGATTTAGCAGACTTTCCATTTGATGAGTGCCACCACGCTGCGTCCAGATCACAGGCAGACAAGAGCAGAGCTTTCAACAGAAATCTTAAACAATTGGGATTAAGATGCTCAAGTGTTTCTTCAGAAAATTATAATTGAAACATGCCTTTACCATTACGATCCTGAAGACAAGGTACAATCAAAGCAATGGTGGAAGTGGTCCAGTCAAAACCAAGGGGGATGAGTCAAGAGCAAAGGTTATACACAACACTTGGTTCATTTGGGGGGGCGGTGGTGATTTTTGTTTTTTGTTTTTTGTTTTTTTGTTTTTGATACTCAAGGTATTTTGCTTGTTGACTTTCCAGACAGCCAAAGAACAATAATATCTGTTTATTATGAGAGTGTTTTGAGAAAGTTACCCAAAGCTTTATCAGAAAAATGCCCAACAAGCTTCACTCGAGTATTCTCCTCCATGACAATGCTCCTGCTCTTTCCTTTCTTCAAACAAACAAATTTGCTTGCATTTTGATGGGAAATCATTTGGCATCCATCCTATACTCTTGATTTAGCTCCTCTGACTTCTTTTTATTTCCTAATTTTAAAAAATTCTGTGATGAACACCTATTTTTCTTCAGCTAATAATATAAAAAAGCCTGCATTGACCTGGTTAAATTCCTAGAACCTGTAGTTCTTTAGGGATGGACTAAATCCCTCGTATAACTACCTACAAAAGTGCCTTGACCTTGATGGAGCTCATGTTGAGAATGAAAGTTTACATTTTTAAAATTTTTGTATTTTAATTCCATATTCTATAAATTTTTTAAAGTCCCTTCATATATCAAGGATTAATAAGCATCATAAAGAAAAACAAAGTAGAGTATAAACAGATGACTATATGTAGAGTAATCATGGACAGCATCACTAAAGAGGTGATTTAAGCAAAGACCCAAATAAAAAGAAATGATAAGTCATATGACAATTGGGGGAGGATCATTCCAGGCAGAGAAAATAGCCATTGACATATTTGAGGACCAGCAAGGAAATTGTTAAGACTAGAATAACAAAAACAAGGAGTAAAGTAGTAGAACATGGCACAGGTATCTGATTTTAATGTAATTTTCCATTTATTTTGTTTACTACATTCAACTGTAAACTCCTGGAAAGCAGAGACAGAATCTTCTGCATACACATTCCTAATGCCTCCCATAATAATAAAAAAAAGAGTAAATGTTAAAATGCTCACTATATTTTTATAACAAGTTATCCATGTAGGATTGAATTATTGGGATCTCTACAAATGATTGTCAGATTTGGAACTGAATAATGCAATCTGGTTAGGCCAGATGTAACACGCTTTTAACACTCAAAACCACAGAAGCAATATGGCAGAGATAACAGTGATTCTTGTATTTTAGGGCTATATAGGTCAATGAGATCACACAGGTGAAAGGCATTGAGGTGCTGCAGACCTACTAGTGGGCATATTTTTGTATGTGACCCCTAATTAATTTAGTGAATTAAAGGTCTTAAGAATGTTATTTTATGATTTCTGTGAGTAAACAATATGAAAGACAAGAGAAAATATAACAATGAAAGGTCAGGAAATAAGGCAAATCTATTGTTGAAAACAAAAATGGTAATTGTACAAGTAATTTTTTTGGCACTGACATGATCAGACAAATCCTTGCCTGATTCTCCTGTTTCATCTAGATATCACAGAAAGATGTTTTTCTATACATGCTGGGGAATGGAAAGTCTTTTATGTAATCAATTTCAGATCCAATTATAACAATTTGCTTCTATTTAGAACAGTGGTTCTCAATCTTCCTAATATCACTGATTTAGAATCTTATCAGAATAAAAAATCCAATTTTAGTTCATTTTGAGTACGTTTTTGTTTTTCTTATCTGTGCCACACTTTCACAAATTTACAATGACAATTAAACAAGGAAATGTAGACAGTCCTCTTTAGCTCAATGTACATAATGTATATCCCTATAATTTCCTGACTTTATAGGGAAGAAAATCATCATAAAAGGACATATTTCCTTATGACTATAGGTAAACTTTTTTTTCCACTTTAACATCTCTTCTCCTTACATTTAAAATTTTTCCTACATTTTACATTATCTATGTTGGTCACTTCCTAGTGTTTATAAGATATTAAACAGAAATCTAAAAATACAATGCAAATTAACTACAAATAAAAGTACAAATCTTACAAGAGATTCATGACTCTATGAATTATGTTAAATTCTCAATGCAGAATTCCTTAAATCTTCTCTAAGTCATTGACTCAGAAGAATCTGATAAAATTAGATCAGTGAATTAATACAGAAGCAAAAGATCAGCAAGGACGAGACATGAATTCCAACATAAAAGTAGAATACCAAAACTATGAACAATCTTATGGAAAATCAGTACCATTAGAGTGTATTTTTATAAAAGTGACCCTCTTAATCATTACGTTATGAAAATCAAATGTCAAGTAAAGCATCTACGGTCATACTCTAATACAATTACGTTGAAAAAATATCATAAAATGATATTAATACCCAATATACATTCTAATTCTAAACACTACAATGCTCAGTTTCAACAACTTAACTCTTGATAAACGTAAGATAAAATAAACAGTTTCAAGCTTTACAGTTACAAAAAAGTTATATCATCTACTTTCTGATTCTTTTAGAAATCATTTCCAAAGTAACAAAAATAACATGAAAGAAGAACACCAAATTCCTCTTAACCAAACTATAGCTATTAAAAAATGCAAACCATTGTATGTAATACAAGGGAGAAAGATGTGTTAAAAATTATGCTAGGCTATGGAAAGACAAGAAGTAAGGCTATCCATAGTTTTAGATCTCAGACAACTCAGCATAAGCTATCTCTCCAAAATACTAGATCATTAAATCTGAAATGTCAGATTTCTAATTAAAAGTTTAGTTTATCGTATCTGAAACAAAAAGCACTACAAATAATCAAAGAATGTGCTTGAGCAGCACTGTTTGTGCGACTTGTGCTCTAGCATTGTCTTGCAAGAGGTTTGGACTGTCTCTATTGACCAATCTCGACTGCTAAACCACCAGCAACCTCATCATGTCATTCGGTTGGTTCTCATAGAAAGCCACTGTGATCACCTGATCATGTTTCAGGAAGCTGTAGTATATAACACCAGCAATGGACCACAAAACAGATGCCATTAGCTTTTTTTGACCAATGTTTGATTTGGAACTGTGTTTCCACATTTCCACTTCTTTATCCAACTGTTGTGCTGAACACTTGTGATTGTCAAAAAGACTTTCTCCCTTTTTCATCACACTTAACAATACAGTGTAGAAATGGTTCCCTTCTCTGTTGAAAGAGCAAAGAAAGTAAAGCTTCAACAGGATTTCTTTTCTGATGCTCATTGAACTCACATGGAGCCCATCTATCCAAGTTACCTTGCTGATTCCTTTCAAAGGGTCCAATGATGTTGGAAAAGTAATGTCAAACCTTGGTACTAATTCACAAGTAAGTGGAGACAGATTTGTTTCCATAGCTTTCAGCTCATTATTAACCACTTTGGCCTCAGGTGAACCACATGGCTCTTTTTCAAGATTAAAATTATCAGAATAGAACTTCTCAAACCATCGACATACTATGCATTCATTAGCCGTATCCTTCCCAAACACTTCATTGATATGTCAGGCTGTCTGCACTGCATTGGTTCCACAATGGAACTGATATTCAAAAACAACACAAATTTTTTACTTACCTGTGGTTACAGAAAAATTGCTCTAACAAAAAATTGAACAATAATCACAAGGCAAAATGTGAATTTGAAAGGATGAGGATGAACCTTCACAATTTAAAGAAAAAGCATCAAAGTGAAATGTCAGAGATATCAACTGTCAATACAATAATTAAGAAAATTGGACATTTTATGGTTAAAAACCTAATATTTGGCACATTTTTGGAAACAAAATGAACTAGTATAAAGGGGTCTCACACAGGTGGTAGTGGGAGCTTCCTTGAATCAATTTAAGCATAAAATCAGATAAGCTGGGAAGGCAGGACCAAATCTAAAGTGTATGGGAAGCAATTTATTAGTGAGGCATAGAAAGAGAGATTCTATATTATGGACAGCACTCCAGTACAAATGCAAGACAAAGAAAATGTACTCATAGCTCAGACTAGAGCTGGTGTCCCTTGCTCACAATCATCACCTGCAAAACTCTCCTAAATCTAAAGGTATTATAAGAGAAAAAGAAAAAGAAATAAGAAATAAAAAGGCAAATGTCATTTGCCAGGAAATTTTGGAGATGAAAATTGCTACAAAACATATCAATATGAATTTTTAAAACACAATATAGCAACAACTTCTATAAAACGAGAGCACAAAGGATATCTATGAGAACTCAAGAATGATATAATAAGGTAAACAAGATGAAATATTAGTATGCAAAGTTCAGAAGAGAAGTGGAAGAAAAATCAAAGCCAAACTCTGCCAACAGGAAGTTTCTATTCAATCCAAAATGTAGAAAAAGATAAAGATAATATTCTCTAATCAAAATGCAAACATAAAAAAGAAGGGAAAGAAAGGAAGAAAGCAAAGGATAGAAAGAGGGAAGAAGAGAGAAGGGTAAGGAAAGAAAGGGAGGGGAGGAAGGAAGATTAGAAATCATCAACATAAAGAAAACAACACACATCTTCTTCCTGGAAATTCTAAACCTCTCATCTGAACAAGTATTGGATAAAAGAAGAAATCCAAAGTGGATTTGAAAACATTTTGAAAATAACAATAATTTATACTCTACATTTTGAATGTATGAAATAAAGCTAAAGAGGTGCTCAAAGGAAAAAATCATAGTCTCAAAAACTTATGTTCCTGAATAAGAAAGAATGAAATAAGTGAAAATCATTGGTAACTCTATGATTAGTCATTATTTAATAGGTGACAGAAGTAAAAACATATAATTATTTCTATAGATGTGACAAAGCAATTCATAAAATTGAACATCCACTTTTAGAAATACCTCTTAACAAAATAAAAATAGGAATCAAAGCCAGTATCTTAATTAATGTGTCAGTGATAGGACCATTGCCATAAAGTAAAAATCTAGTTAAGAACGTTTTTTAGTGGGGCAGCACCTGTGGCTCAGTGGGTAGGGCACACCAGCCCCATATATCAAGGGTGGCAGGTTTGAACCTGGCCCCAGCCAAACTGCAAGAACAACAACAAAAAATAGCCAGGCATTGTGGTGGGCGCCTGTAGTCTTAGCTACTTGGGAGGCTGAGGCAAGAGAATTGCCTAAGTCTAGGAGTTGGAGGTTGCTGTGAGCTGTCCACCAGAGCACTCTACCAAGGGCAATAAAGTGAGACTCTGTCTCTAAAAAGAAAAACAATAACAAAAAAATTTTTTTAAAGAATGTCTTTAGCATCACTGGTGTTTAACATTTTAAAGGAGAAATTAATGAATGCAATTAGAAAAAGAAAAAGGAAGCTTACAAACATTGAAAAGATGGAGGTAAAAATCAATGTTATTTGTACACACAAAAATGATTTTGTAGAAAGTCTAAAGAGTATACATAAAAAAGTGTTACACATTAAATAGAATTTAATATGATAGCAATATACAAAATTCATATACAGAGAACAATGGCCCTAATTTATGCCAACAAAAAAGTTAGATGACAATATCCCCATTTAAAAAGACAACAACATAGATAAATTCCAAACTTAATGAAACATATGCCCATGAGTCATTATTAGGGGAAATGTGCTAGAGTTTTTATGAACTAATACATCCATTTTGGAAAGACGTTTGGAGAATACTCAAAGATCTAAAAATAGACTTGCGATTCGATCCTATAATTCCTTTACTGGGTATATACCCAGATGACCAAAAATTACAGAACAACAAAGATATCTGTACCAGATTGTTTATTGCAGCCCAATTCATAATTGCTAAGTCATGGAAGAAGCCCAAGAGCCCATCGATACACGAA
>CAUYON010151089.1:0-13211 GCA_963573935.1 Arctocebus calabarensis | reverse complement strand
AGACTAAAGGCCTAAAGGAGGAGATGGGGAAAGACTGGGAGAGAAACGGAGAGAGCTTCTCTCTCCCCACTAGAATTATCTCCCTCTAACAGATGCCTTAATGTTTTCTGTATTCTTTTCTTTCTTTTCTGTGAATAAATTGTCTTACAAAAATTAAAAAAAAAAAAAAAAAGAAAATTCAGAAAAATAATAGTAATAGTGAGCAATCTCTAATTTTAAAATACATAATAAGAGTGGCACTGGTGAATGTTTAAACAAACTTATCAGTGAAATAAAACAGAATGTCAAACAGAAAAAAAAAAAAAATAAATATATACCTCCAGCAAGGAGAAGCAGTAGTAGAAGTAAACAGAGAAAAGACTCACTAAGTACAAAAAAGTTAAAGAGTGATAAAAACAAATTTGTTCCAATATGTTGAAATAGATCTTTTCATATGCATCGCTTGTCTAGATAATAAAGACCCTTAAATAGGAAAAGGTTCTTTCCTTTTCATGTTACTTAAAGGAGAGCCATGTTAAAATTAGAGACCATTATGCCCACATTATTGTGACTACTAAGTAATTATAAAAACATTGGCATAGTTTACGTAAAGATTAGTTTATGGTTAATTTCTCAAGCAAAGGAAACTAACATTTCTGAATAGATACATAAATTTAATTATATGATATTCATATATATATTTATCACCTTAAGCCTCACAGAACTAGATACATCTTTATGGGAAAGTACTGTTTTTAAGTAGGGTAGTTTATAACTCCTACATTAATACTTAAATATATACAAGTATTAGAATAATGAAAGCACATTTCCTTAACAGGATCTTAAAAAGAGTAGCAATTTAAGGAAAAAATACACTCATATAGAGGGTGTGAAGAATGTATACAGATTTTAAGAAAGGAAAAAATTGTATTAAAATTGTAATACACAAGTCACGTTTGACTTCTGCAATTATAAGAGGTGCACGATATGACTTGTATTCATCTTTTGTTTATAGGTATATATTGAGTATAAACATACACATACACATTTTCTATTAAAATACTATAGAGTGGTGGTTCCCAACTGGGACGTGTCGGGTGATTTTGACAATGTCTGGAAGACTTTTTTTTTGCAGTTTTTGGCTGGGGCTGGGTTTGAACCTGCCACCTCTGGCATATGAGGCCAGTGCCTTACTCCTTCGAGCCACAAGTGCTGCCCCGGAAGATATTTTTGATTGTTGCAAGTTGGGGAAGGTGATTCTGGTATTGAGTAGATGGAAGCCAAGGATGTTACTAATACAATGCATAACACATTCCCAGCAACAAAGAATTATTCAGCTCCAAATGCCAGGTGAGAAATCGTAGCCTACAATGGTTAACAAGAGGACAGCTGAGTTAGGGTGAAACTGAAACTTCTGAAAAAAGGCCATGCTGCTTGTCAAGACAGGAGACAGGGTGACTGATAATAATTGATTCTGCCACTATCTAAAGCAATAGATGACCAGGAATGATTGGTGGGAAGTTCTCCAAATATTTTCACATTTTAGATCTATAACAGATTTTTAGAAGGAATGCTGATGCTTAGGTTAACGTTCAAAAGTATCATCATGGAAAGCAAATGTTATTCTATCCAACAACCCTTAGAGTCACTGTCAGACTCTTAAGTATTGGGCCAAGTGGAGCATTTTGGCTTTACCCAGTGTAATATCTTTTATTTTATACTTTTATGTACAGTTATCATTCAAACATTAAAATCTCTACATACCTCACATATGTCTATTAAGGGTTCTTAAAAAGCATAAAATACCTATTTCACATATACTCTCTGAGCACAGTGAAGGAATGCCCTTCAAATACTGATCAATGATTTATTAGACCGATTATAAAATCTCTATTAAAAATTTATATTATTGGCTCGGCGCCTGTGGCTCAACGGGCTAAGGCGCCAGCCACGTACACCTAAGCTGGCGGGTTTGAGTCCAGCTCGGGCCTGCCAAACAACAATGACGGCTGCAACCAAAAAAATGGCCGGGCGTTGTGGTGGGCACCTCAGTCCCAGCTACTTGGGAGGCGGAGGCAAGAAACTCGCT
Organism: Arctocebus calabarensis; assembly: GCA_963573935.1. Classification (NCBI taxonomy): domain Eukaryota; kingdom Metazoa; phylum Chordata; class Mammalia; order Primates; family Lorisidae; genus Arctocebus; species Arctocebus calabarensis. The sequence continues at coordinate 11,143 of CAUYON010151089.1, read as the reverse complement.
TGAGTCCAGGAATTGGAGGTTGCTTTGAGCTGTGATGTCATAGCACTCTACCCAGGGTGACAGCTTGAGGCTCTGTCTCAAAAAAAAAAAAAAATTTATTATTTACTGGCTCGACGCCTGTGGCTCAACGGGCTAAGGAGCCAGCCACGTACATGTGAGCTGGCGGGTTCGAATCCAGCCTGGGACCGCCAAACAACAATGACGGCTGCAACCAAAAAATGGCCGGGCGTTGTGGCAGGCGCCTGTAGTACCAGCTACTTGGGAGGTGGAGGCAAGAGCATCGCTTTAGCCCAGGTATTGGAGGTTGCTGTGAGCTGTGATGCCACGAAACTCCATCCAGGGTGACAGCTTAAGGCTCTGTCTCAAAAAACAAACAAACAACAACAAAAAAATTATATTATTTACTAACCTAGGTTTTTATAGAAGATCTATATAAGAAAATTAGATGTGGGCTCGGCGCCTGTGGCTCAATGGGCTAAGGCGCCAGCCATGTACACCTGAGCTGGCGGGTTCGAATCCAGCCCGGGCCCGCCAAACAACAATGACGGCTGCAATCAAAAAATGGCTGGGTATTGTGGCGGACACCTGCATTCCCAGCTACTTGGGAGGCGGAGGTAGGAGACTCGCTTGAGCCCAGGAATTGGAGGTTGCTGTGAGCTGTGATGTCACAGCACTCTATCCAGGGTGACAGCTTGAGGCTCTGTCTCAAAAAAAAGAAAAGAAAATTAGATGTGATAGAGGCTAAGCTCAGAGACTCACATCAGCTGAAAAAGGAGTAGGTTGTTAAATAGAAAAACAATTTCATCTCTAGGGTATTTTGTGAAAATTTTAATTAATGGGAGTTTAAGAAGATATCAAGGAAATGACACATTCCTTACAGCTAGGAAAACTATAGGGGGTTTCCTCTTTCCCCTTTATTTAAGAATCACTGGCAATTGTCTAGGCCTTGCCATTAGGCTAGATAGACTGAGAAGATAAGCAGCCTGTGGGGCTCACTTTGTAAAGGGTAAGAGGGTCCTGAAAACACAGAACCTCAAATAGCAAGAAACAGAGATTCTTGGTGGTGGTGGGGGGTGGGAAGACAAAGCAGGGGCTGACTATACAGTCAGATACAAGGGTGAAGGCACAGGCGTGAAAGGAGAAGCAACAGCAAAACTAGTCACCAGATACCTTACGGGTTTCCTTTAGGGTAGGAGAGATTCTCTATTAAAATCTGGAGGCTTGTAGAGTTACTCTGTGTGGGATTTTATTGCTGGGAGTGGAATCTGTGAGTGTGAGGTGACTCACACATGCTTTGTTATCCTATCACCAGGGTAAAACTCATTTTTCATTATGGGACATGTTATCTCTCTAGAGATGAGACCAAAAGTTATTTTTCACATGTAAATAGCATTTGTATAAAATTAATCCTTTTTCCTCAAAACAGTTGTTATAAGTATTGAAACAAATTATAGGGAATTTAAAAAACCTTTAAGTGCTTTCTGCACTGACATTCTTCAAGAGATACAAATAAATACTAAATTTTGGCTTTAACTTATAAGGTAAGATTTCAGATCAGGTTTATCAATATCCCTGATATTATACTATCTATATACACTATTATACTAAGTTAGTTTTCAGATTAAGGAAGAAAACTTGGAATATCCCTGAAATTTTAAAGTAAATACAAACATAAATTAGTTTTTATTTAATATAAGTTAGAGATAAATCACTGTATTCTCTGATAAACAGAATTACTAAAGTAAAAAAAGATATAAATTGGTATTATTCTTTAGCTATATGGAGACAATGTGAACATATTTTCAATGATTTAGTAAACATTAATTAAATTTTAAGCATTTAGAAAATTTATTTCACTATACCAAAAATTATCACTATCTAGTATAAATTTGTTGCTGGACTTAACATAATAATAAAATCATATTAGTCCTATGATTAAGAATAATGCAAGTTCATTTCTGGTAAAAGGAACGGAAAATAGAATTTTTTATTGTATAAAGTGATTTTTGAAAATAGTTGATATATAGCACAATTATTAGATATGGTAGAAATTCTATAGTTGACCACCTTCCTACAGTGACCACCTCCATAAGTCGACCTAATTTTCAAAGACTAGCCATGTGCCACATGTCCAGATCAGTACAGCAGGCCTAGTTCCTTAAGCTGATCATCTCTGTATGTTGACCAGTTTGTTACATTGTTACAGTCCTTTGGGTGATCAACTTACAGAAGTTCTGTTGTACTTTGAAAACTAAGGGCAATACATGCACATTGAACGCAATCTATTTATTGCCTACTGTTCTGTCTAAAAGACTGACAGAATCAATATAAAATTGTGTGTGTGGGTGTGTCTGTGTGTGTGTATTTGGTTGGAAAAGGAACGACCATGGAGTTACCTGATGCTTTTGGGTTCTCTGTTTTTGTTTTGAACTGGACAAAACCCCAGTTTATAAACCTCAGTGTATAAATAAACTGAATATAACTAGAGGGTCCACTTTGGCTTAGGAGCCAGTCCTTTAGAATTAAGCCAGCCTACTCCTATTGATTCTACATGCTTTGTAAAACATTGAAAATTATTAAAACATTTCTGTTCATGTGAAGATTACCTATAATGAATATTATCTTAGAACAGCACATAACTATTATTCATTTAATGAGTTTTTAGAGAAAGACATAAGCAAAAATAACAACTTTATCTAATTTTCAGAAATATAACGTTTCTGTACATAATTATTGCTATACATCTGGCATTTATATAAAAACATACTTGTGTCAAGAAACATTTACAGAAGGTAAATAGCACTTTTGGGTTTTGGTTTTTAGAAATTAAAAATAAAAAGAAAGATAATTAATCACTTTCAGAAATTAAAAAGCCCAGTATTTTAGAAATTAAAAAAAACCCAAAAACAACTGGGTATTTCAGTACCTCAAAACAGTTAAAAAGTCTGTGTTAACAAGAAAATATGCTCAATACGCATTGGCAAAAGACAAACACAGAATATTAAGTATGACGTTAGTCTCACAAAAAAAAAGAACAGATAAAGACATGTTTATACAGAGAACATTTTTATAAGAAACAAACAAAATTACTGACAGGAGAGAAGACATTTTGCATTTTACACTATTCCCTACTGATTGAATTTTAAAAACTATAAACTATATTACTTTTATAGTAGTAACTTTAAAGAATTAAAAAAAGACATTTAACTTCCCTCCTCTAATAAATGAATCTCATAGGCTAATGCGTAGGCTAGCAAAAACAGAGACTAAAAACCCCAAACAAATAAAAGAATCAAAACTACTAACAAAAAAATAAAACCAAGTTTGTCAGCACTACTTTTTTCTCTCCCCAAAGCTTTTGAATTTCTTTTATCCCTGATAGCTCTAATATTCTCTTTTCTATTAGGTACAAATTTACAGCATACCTTGGTAAAATGTTCTGGAATGAGTTTGGAGGAAAACATTCTCCTACTGCCACTGCTCTGTATTATATGTAGTTACTGATTTGTTTGGGGGAATCTCTGGTCTACTATGGAGAATAACTAACTCCAGCTTGTCTCCTCCTCCTGAAGTGAAAGAGCCAGCAACAAATGCTACCATTATTTACTGACATTTCAGTGAACCAGATGAAATGCTGGAAGGTACATGGTACAATTAGCAACAAAGCAGGTGTGTTCCACTTGGAAGAATTTAAAAGATGCAGCAGCTGCCAAGCTATTAAAAGGTATAATTTTACTTATTATTCTACATTTGAATAGCAACTCTGGAGGCTGAGGCAGGGGGATCATTTGAGCCTGGGAATTTGAGGCTACAATGACTGATAATGCCACTGCACTCTTCTTGCTGGGGTGACAGAGTGAGAAGAATTAAAAAAAAAAAAAAAAGGAAGGGAGGGAGGGAGGAATTTTAAAAAGAATAAAAAACCATTGAGGTTTCTTTTCCTTTTAAAGTATAGAAAATACAATTGTTGGGGAAAGGAAGAGCAGAGAGAGGGAAGGAGCGAGGGGGGTGGGGTCTTGTTGTGTGCCACACTTAATCAATGAAAAAAAAGAAAATACAATTCTTACAACTTCCACGGGAAGAGGGATACAATGAAATAAACATAAACAGGGATGTCAAGAGCTAGTGTGACACAAAACCTGACTAACAGTGCAGGTTGTGACTGTGTGTACTGTTGACTAAGTAGTGCAGAAAGGACATTGGCCTGAAAATATGGAGGCTGTACTCCTAATTAGCAGTGTCATTGTAAAAATGAACCTCTTACAACTTTATGGATCTTGATTTCCTGTAAAATGAAGGAGCTGACTAGATTATGCAGGGATTATCTCTAAGGTCCTTTCCATTTCACTTATTCTCTGAATATAGCCCCTATCCCCTAATTCTAGTCACTTATCAGACTACTTCTCATGTTCTTAAAAAAATGTAAAAAGAAAAACATGCCTTGCCCATGAAATTACATCTGATAGACTTTGTGGGAGGTTTATAAGGCAGGATCTTGATAAAATCAAACCATATATATTTGATAAAGGAGCTAAATTTAAGAAATGTAACCAGGCAGGTGTTAAGGAAGCTGAATTATACATTTCTCAAGAGTTGGCTGTCAGTTTCATGTCTCAAGAGTGTACCCAAAGTATTTTAATTACTCAAAGCAATATTATATTCCTCAGGTACTTCTTTTTTTCATAGCACAGATCATCAGACTTTCCCTCGCAGGGAAGTAAAACACTGTTTCCATGGTACATTCCCAAGAGAAAAAAAAATACATATATACATAGAAATATATATATATTTCTATTCTAACACATGATCAGATGAAGCAGATCAAATTATGTTCTTTAAGAAAAGAAATCTAAGTATGCCAGACTTTACAGCCTAATTTGAGTTCTATCTCTTCCATGAGAAGTTTTTTTTTTTTTAGAGACAGAGTCTTACTTTGTCACCCTCGGTACACTGCTGTGACGTCACTGCTCACAGCAACCTCCAACTCATGGGCTTAGGCGATTCTCTTGCTTCAGCCTCTCGAGTAGCTGGGACTATAGGCACCCGCCAAAACACCTGGCTATTTTTTTGTTTTGCAGTTTGGCCGAGGCCGGGTTTGAACCCGCCACCCTCAGTATGTGGGGCCGGTGCCCTACTCACTGAACCACAGGCGCCACCCTTCCATGAGAACTTTTTACTCTCTTGCTCAAATGCATTCTTAACTTCTCCAACTCCTTTATGTGTCTGTAAATTCCCAGGATCTGTTAAGAGTTAGGGTTTGGGTATCCATGCGATTAGTCGGAAGTACCTTTTTGGGGTCAAGATGGGAGATGAATATAAAGGTATGTTTGAAGCAGAGATCAGTTTGTGAGGGGAAAAGCTATACAAAATTAAAATATCAACTACGGTCATTTAAAGGTCACTACAAAATTAAAAAATCAATGATACAGTGAGTCCATCTACATAGAAGAGTGGAATAGGCAGTGAGAACTGGGGAGTTTTGAAAGCAAGCAATAATTCCTATTATTAAGAATACAAGCACACCAGCAAGAGGAAGAGGTAGTGTCAACTGTACAAGCTGCCTGTAAGGTATTGGCAGAATTCCTGATACCTCCTCTGGTGGAGGCAGAATTAATTCAAAAGTACTACTGGACAGGAAAATACTTAGAGAGAGGAGTTAGGTAAACTCAATTTCAAAGGTTGGCATGATGCAGAGTCAGGGATACCAGCAAGTCAGGAAAAGTAAAGGGTGTATCTTTCATAGCATCTCACAGTTTTCTATACAGACTAAAATATTATTGGCTGTCACAGTGACTCCCTATGCCAATGTTATAAATGCTTTTGCTGCATTAAATGTCTTTAGCTTGTAAGTTTGGATTAGCATTGTTATGTACTGCATGCTTGTGGTCCCCCCATTCCCAAATTCATACACTGAAACCCTGATGCTCAATGTGTTGGTATAAGTAGATATTTGGGAGGTAATTAGATCATGAGGTGAAGCCCTTGTGAATAGGATTAGTGGGTTCTGTTCTTGGTTGTCTTTTCTCAGAACTTGGTAACACTGTTTCTAGGCTACAGCCTAGATTACAAGCTTCTATTACTGATATGATATAACAAACACCCAATTCCTCATTTGATTTTGAAGCTCTACTTTCTCTCAAATTCTGGTCCTACATTTCTGGCTCCCTACTGAATATTTCTACCTGGGAGCATTCAAGGTCCTACTAACAAGTTGAAATTTTCAAAACTGAGCTTATCATTTCCTATTCCCCTTACTATTCTTTGTTTCTCCCCAAATCTTCCTTATTCATTTTATTATTTCTGTGTTATTGCTATTGTTTAGTTATATTAATATAATAAGCCAGGGCTTAACATCCTAGATTCCAATTTCTAGGAATCATATCTATCAATCATAAAATCCCGTCAATTATAGCTTATGTCCCCACCCCTCTCAACCAACTTGTTCAGGGTTCTATATTTTATTTTCGTGGATTCTTAACTATTTTCTTGCCCTAGGTCTTAGGTTGGGTCTAATCTAACCACTATGCTGCCATTAAAATGATCTTTTTAACATGCAAATCTATTCATGTCACTCCCTGGATTACTTCCTTCAAGGGATCCCCTTTGAAGGATAAAATAAGCATTTTAGGCTAGTAATCCCAGCACCCTGGGAGACTGAGGCAGGCAGATCACTTGAGCTCACAGGTTCCAGACCAGAGAGAGCCAGAGCGAGATCCCATCTCTAAAAATAGCCCGGCGTTGTGGTGGGTACCTGTAGTCACAGCTCCTAGGGAGGCTGAGACAAGGGAATGATTTTAGCCTAAGAGTTGGAGGTTGCCACAAGCAATGATGCCACGTCACTCTATCAAAGGTGACAAAGTGAGACTCTGTCTCAAAAAAATTAAATAAATAAATAAAAATAAACAAAATAAGCATTTTAGCAGAGTACACTAGGCTCTCTGTGGCCTGGATTTCTTTTTTCCTTCTTTCCATTAGATCCTAAGCCCAGATATAACCATATTATACCATATTCAAGTATTTCCCGTCTACTAGGATGCTTTTTCTAACTTTACCTACCTAATACATGTTTTTTTCATCTTAGATGCCTCAGGTCAAGCATTTCTTCCTCTGGGAACTCTTCCTGGACTTCCCCAGGGCAGATGTAAGAGGGCTTCTTCCTATGTGTTCTCAACGCATTGTGCACATGCCTTCATTATAGTTCCTACCAGAGTGTTGCCAGCTTCCACCCATCAGCCTGTTAGCTCCTTAGGGACAAGTGCCTTGTCTACTCACTCCTGTTTTAGTGGAAACTAACAGAGTGCTGGGCATGGAAGTAAGCACTCAATAAATACATGCCGAATGACTGAATGATGGTTCAAATGATAGTCAGGTTCAAATGTCAAAAAGCCATCAGGAAATTGTAATGATATGTTCATGACGTATATGTGTAAAAATACATATTGTTGTCAGTCTATGATGTCAAGAATCAGTGAGGTTATTTAGTCTAAGGCAAGAGTTAATGTCATATCATATGTGATTGTACAATGCTTAATAAACTTCCTACCGCAGTATTCCTAACATCGGAATACTGACTAATATTCCTGAGGGGTGAATAAATGAGATTTCTCAGGCTGATAATACATTCACATTCTGTTTAAGTGGAAAATATTTCAAATTACTAGCAAGTAAAAGAAATACTCCAGGAAGATACAACATCTTGAGTCTGTGGATTCCTGTGGTCTCTAGCATAAATATATCTACCAAGTAGAGCTCATAACAGTGTCAGTATCACAGTTAAAAAAAATAAGTGCAAAGTGGAAATAAGATCACACTTAAAGTCACAAGTTCTAGTTTGGGTCCTTGTCTCATCACTCAGGCTGTGGCTTGAGGGTCTACTTCAGCTTCTCTGAGCCTCCTCAGTTTCCTTATCTGAAAAATGGCTATAATAACATTTGCCTTATACGCAGTATATTTCATAATATGGATGCAAGATGAGAAAAGAGTAATAATGTAAAGAAGAGAGAATTATAAGTATGAAAAATAAAATATTTATTCAGAGAGAGTGAAAAATCAAAGTTCATATGCAATACATATTCTTGAAAACACTTACCTTTTGAGGAGCTGAAGGCTTTTTCATTTTGGTTTTTTCCATGGGGCTTAAAGGAGGAGATCGCTCCTTTATCTCTGGTGGCAGTTCTTGATAAAGTGCTGAAATTGAAAAAGGAATTCACATAATCACACTGGGAAGCACCAATCCATGGAAGAAAAAAACAATGAGGGAGGAGGCAGATATGAAAGTGAAGAAATTTAATTGCAGTTTGTACCTACAAAGGAAAAAAGTGAACACATACATGTATAAAACACAAGTTAAAGAAATAGATATTCAATTCCTTGATATTACAATAAACTACCTAGAACTTATGGCAATTTATAGTTTTGCACATTAGTTATCAAAAGAACATAACAATAACTGGAAAATTTTACTCAGCAGGATTTCAGAAATGTAGAAGGTGTAATTTTCACTTACTATGTGATCATGTAGATCCTTATTTCATTTCACCTCAATACACATTTGACAGGTACCTACCATATGCAATGTTATCTGCTAGGTACTGCTGGAGGATACATGAAGATGATCACAAGACAGTCTTTGCTCATAAGTCACTAATATAAAATAAAATTTAACGTTATTTGAAAGACAAATAATTGCAAAGACAAACTCTGATATGAGGATAGAAAATGCTTAATGGTGGGCAGTGCCTGTGGCTCAGTGGGTAGGGTGCTGGCCCCATATACTGAGGATGGCGGGTTGGAACTCAGCCCTGGCCAAACTGCAACAAAAAAATAGCTGGGCGTTCTGGTGAGTGTCTGTAGTCCCAGCTACTTGGGAGGCTGAGGCAAAAGTTGGAGGTTACTGTGAGCTGTGATGCCATCGTACTCTACCAAGGGTGATAAAGTGAGATTCTATCTCTTAAAAGAAAAAAAAAAAGCTTAATGGAAGTGGTAGGTGTATCAGACTTTGAAAAATAGGTTCCTGGCACCTCTGTCAGGCAGAGGTATGGAGAAAAAATTACTTGGGAAGATAGTATAAAATGAGTAAGCACAAAATTAGGACTATATATAATACTGAATATATAAACAGTGTTGAATCTAAGATTCTTTTAATAATCTAAGATTATGTTATCTATATAATCATTGAATCTAAGCAGGGTATTGTATTTAAAAAGCTATGTGGGAATTTTTTTTTTTTTTTTTGAGACAGAGCCTCAAGCTGTCACCATGGGTAGTGCGCTGTGGCATCACAGCTCACAGCAACCTCCAACTCCTGGGCTCAAGCGAGTCTCCTGCCTCCGCCTCCCAAGTAGCTGGGACTACAGGCGCCTGCCACAATGCCTGGACATTTTTTGGTTGCAGCCATCATTGTTGTTTGGTGGGAACAGGCTGGATTTGAACCCGTCAGCTCAGGTGTACGTGGCTGGCGCCTTAGCCACTTGAGCCACAGGCGCCAAGCCAGCTATGTGGGAATTTTTAAAGGGTTAAAGAGTAAATCTGTTGGGTTTAAGAATAACTCTGAATTGAGAGAAATTGCTACAATATATTTGGTCAAAATTGTAAAACTAACATTATGTATTAATTGGCTTATGGGTTGATTTTATTATTGGGTTTATCTCTTACTGAAAAGGATTTTAGATGTGTTTGGGGGAATCTGATCATTTTTGTCTTTCCAGTGGTTTAAGATACAACAAGGGTAACTATAACAATGGGGTACCAACTTTTTTTATTGTGTTGTTCTCTTACAAGATGTGGCTCTCAGTTGAACAGTGGGGAGAGATTCTGTTCATATATATATGTCCTTAGATCATTTTATTACATATCTGGTTTCAGATAAAGATGAAGGATAGTTCTTCCTACTATTTTTGGAGTGGAATATGCTGCCAATAGTCATCTTTTCTCTAATGTTAAAATGGGCAGTTGAGTTTTTGTTAAATTCAGGCAAAAAGAAGGATAAAGGGAAAGGAACATAATCCCTGATGAAGTGTAAGAATTCAATTAATATATTATCAGGTTTTCTGAGATTTTTTTTCTGTTTATTTTGTTTTTTTACCAAGCTTTTACAAGAAGGAGTGACCGATTCCAAAAGAAAACATCAATTATTCTGGGATATAATAAGGAATTATGCAGTTGAAGGATGGTCACTACTGAGACAAGGAATTAACTTTTGTATATAGCTATCAACCATTACTGCCATATGCTTCAAAGGACTGACTTTAGTTATTATGGAAGGAAAACAAATTTTATTAGCTTTTAATTCACAGTAGATCAAATATCTATAGCTTCTCAAAATTTGCAAGCCTAAGAAGTTATTTTTGCAAACTAAGGTGACTCTAAGGTTAAGGCACTTACTATCACCCTGCCTGGAGATAACACAATCTTTTTATATTGCCAAATGAAACAAATTTTGAATGTTTCTGCTTTTATCTGAAAGGACCAATGGATTGTAATACCTAGTTAAAATTACAGATATACTCCAGAGTGACTATGTGTAGGCAGTTACTAATTTAAAAACATAAGCTCCCTCTGCTTAACCTTAGCTGTTGATCCTGCAGCACAGCCAACCCTGGAAGCACAGAGAATAAACCTGAACATTTTAGACAATGTGGAAGTTAGAAGTGCTGAGTTTTACATGATTTAAACATTGTCTTATGCCTACGTGGAATTAACCTGTCCTAAAATTTCTTTCTTTCTCACTGCCTTACATTTTCTCCATTATGCATCCTCTTTTAGGCATGAAAATATACTTCTGAGAGAGTTAAAGAGTTATTATTCATTTATTACTTAGAAAAAAATTGAAACAGCAGCACATAAGAAATGATGACTTTTTGGCTCGGCACCTGTGGCTCAACAGGCTGAGGCACCAGCCACATACACCTGAGCTGGCGGGTTTGAATCCAGCCAAAGCCTGCCAAACAACAATGACAGCTGCAACCAAAAAAATGGTCAGGCGTTGTGGCAGGCGCCTGTAGTCCCAGCTACTTGGGAGGTGGAGGCAGGAGACTCGCTTGAGCCCAGGAATTGGAGGTTGCTGTGAGCTGTGATGGCACTGCACTCTATCCAGGGTGAGAGCTTGAGGCTCTGTCTCAAAAAAAAAATAAATAAAAATAAA